>JAIUSX010000088.1:6600000-6911422 GCA_026573805.1 Hesperophylax magnus
TAATTTTATTTTTGAATCTTTATTTAGATGTATTTAAATATATGCATCCTAAGTCTATCCTGTATCCTAATTGTTGCACCTATTCGTATGGAACTATGATCCAGAATATTAGGTACTCGTATTTGCATAGTTTTTATAGCTGAATTGTCCTCACGTAAGTGAGATCATTTGTAAAAAAACTTGTATAAATAAATAAATACATTACCAGGAAGTATCAAAAATAAAAATAACAATTAAGAATAAAAATTTCATATAAAAAAACACACTGAAAACATATATATAAAGAAATAACACATCCCACTCCACACACAAGCCTGGCTTTAATTATGATGGTACATATTATGTATAAAATTATGTGAAATTATTACTGTGTACATTGTAACCTATTTTCTGAAAATGATGAATGTAAAACTAATTTGCAAATATATAAAAAATTGACCACCTACTGTACACATGGCGTGTATCACAATGTGTTCACCCCTTGTCTCAATGTTCCCAATGGTCGTGTAATTCCACTACTTTTGCTTCAATATTAGTTTGTTAATATTAACGTCATTAGGACGAGTAAGTGGAAAAATTAAAATTGGGTTCTTGCATGTAAAACTTCAGAAACGCGACCAAGAATATTTTACAAATGATAATAATGTTGTTTTCTAATTCTCGTCAAAAATTTGTCTATTCAATTTTCAAAAACTCAACTGCATAGGAAAATAAGTCGGAGAGACCTCAGGAAGATGGGACGATCAAGCTTAGTAATTCAAATAGTAGGGTCATGTTAAGGCGACGCAAGACTTTAGTAACGTGGGTTTGCTGGAGGCAAACATTCTAATTAATTTCGACGAACTCCTAAGCATAATATGAATATATATATTTTAAGACCAACACCTACGGATGTAAGTTATTTATATTTAAGTATAAAAACAGTACTTTCCCATTAAAATATTCCCGAGGTATTCGTCTAGAAACAACAATTAATTAAAATAAACCCCACGGAAAGATCAATTTTCTAAGCCTGCTAGGGCAAATTCGACTGCAGGTCCATCCTTTGCGAGGGGCCGCGCGCCGAATATTTTTTGACACGACTTATTTACTTGTGTCGTTAAGACTCCCATTTTATTTTAGGCATTTGCTAGGGGAAATTCAACCCTCGGTCTGTCCAATACACAAGCATATTTTTGTGCATGGTTTCTTCACTTAAGTCATTAAGATTCTGACTTTATTGGTACTGTCCCGTAAATAATAGAATGGCGTGTTCGAGTAAAATGCATCATTGTGGATTATAAAAAAAATCGAAAAAATCTCTTATATAAAAGTGATAACTTTTACATAAAAGATTTTTATCAATGCGATTCAAATTTAGTTAAAACAATAGATAATTTTCACTTTTTTTAATTCTCGAAAAAATTGCAATAATAAAGTTATTTTAATTTCATGTTGACGAACAAATTTTAAATTTAAACGATTTAAATTGTGACACGTTCGTTTTATTCGTGAATTCGGCAACCTTGATGACAACCGCCTTACCATACATTGGCGGTTCAATGTCATAATGATGTTGTAGCCAGTTGGAACCGTTTCGGAATGTGCGGTTTTAGATCGTTTTTAAAATATTTTTTTACAAATAAAAATATTAAAATTACAAATTTGTAGTACAGTGATCAGAATCAGAAGAAAAATAAACTTTAAGGACGGGTTGTGTCACAGAATTTAGACAACTCATCAAATTTCAAAGTTGATTTTCTAGTTCCGTGAAGGTTTTATTCAAGCTATGTTGTTATATCCTTATATTCCAGTTGATCCACAAAGCAGAAATAATAACAGAACTTGAATAGAACCTTCACAGAACTTGAAAATCCACTTTTAAGTGAAATTTGATGAATTGTTCAAATTCTGTGAAACAAGTCATCATAAATATTTGGCACGTTTTTAACGGTATTCCATAGTTTGTGAAAATACATTGTGACATTAATGAAATTGTGAAATTAATTGACATTGTGAAAATACATTGTGACATTAATGTTTTCTTAATATCTCCCATTATTATTATTTTAATTACCGGTTACTTCTACTAATATGATATATTTATTTATGTAAAAAAAACAAGTGCTTCCGTAAAACTTTTGACTATCTACAGATAATATAGACATTGGCTTAGTACGCTAAAAATCCCAACTCAACCAGTTTGAAAACTGTTTATGATAGTGACACGTTTATTGTTCGCACTTACAAGGTTGTAAAAATACAGTAGCCGCCCGACTTAATTATAAGGCTATGGAGTAGAGAGTCTAAGTATGAAGTGTGATCGCAATAGGCGAATCAATAGTGGACTATAAAAAATAATTGTGAACTTGGAAGTTCACAATTATTTTTGATACGAAAGACACTGAGGGAACCGAATATGTTGACTGCACAGGCCTTCTACCCTGAGTTGATATCAATAACAGCACTGATCACAAAGAGATGTTCATCAAACAGGCTCCACCAATAAACTGGTTTGACAGTCGCTTTCAAAGGCGGGTACAAATTACATAATAATTGTAACATTAAACATTTATCCGATAAATGCATCTAAATTATTGAAAATCAAGCATTCTGAGCACTCCCCATCACTGCTTTGTACCTATTATGGAACCTGTTATCACTTTCATCTAACTGAATTATTTTTCTTTCCGCTATCTTCGAATGTATAAATAACTTATTGTATAATGAAAGTGTATTTCCTGGTTTTGTGTCACTTGTTGTTTTGATTCTACAATAATATCTTCTCTATTCAACATGTTAAAATGATTCTCTCACAATATTATATTTTCCATGAGTATATATGTATATAAAAATGAATGTTTCTTTTTTTGTTCCTTATAGACTGATAGCCTTGAATTGTTACTGCCAAGTTGCGATGCCTACTCAGCTATTCCAAGTACAATTAATGTTGTGGGTAACAATAAATTCCCTACTGACTATTATCATAGACACCTCATTCTTCGACTTATGACAGGTCTTATACAAGCCTAGTGTAAATTAGTTCAACTATATAACTTACTGCACTTATATTAGTAACTGCATCACTTGCAATAGTGTTTTTGTGTACACATTAATTGTTCTTTGATTTATTGCTATTATTATCCTGTTCACCACTGTCGCTTGTAACTCGTAACGCGTTTGAATAAAAAATAAATAAAATTACTGGACCGATTTCTCTGAAACTTTCAGAGTTTGTTCGTATTAGTTCGTAACCAGGAGTGTTTAGATAGTAGAAAAATTGTAGAAAAAGTCGAGGACTCCCGAGGAACTTAACGCATCATATCCGCACTGGAATGAGCTACTGAGTCGAATTAAACTCTGTATTACAAATTGCAATTTTTCAACAGTTACAATGTTACTGTGGTAGCAAAATTCGGGGACCCTCGAGAGAGACATGGCATGATGAAATGAATCAAACATTTATGCGTGGTAAAGTGTAGCGTACGTGATGAACATAGACAGGGGTGTAAGGAGAATGTATGACGTGGAAGTTAATGATAGAAGAAGTCGAGGACACCCGTAAACTTTTAAATTTCTTTACAATAATATTATATCCACCTTAAAGATGCACCCAGTTTTCCGGAACACTATAATTGGAGCCGGGTACACGTGAGCTAAAATTAAATAAAAGATTTTCATCTATTTTGATTACATCAACTAAACAGACGTTTAATTGCATTGTTGATCTTCCTTAGATTTTAGGAATCTCCAGGCAACAAGCTCAAACGAATAAACATTATCAAATAAAGCCATCTAGGTGTTTTTGGTTCTGTGTAGGTTTTATCTCACATGTTACGATGTTGATACAAAAACCTGTAATTGCACTTTCATCGTCACTGATACTACACATAGATTTCCCTAAAATAACAATATGCAAGATGGCGTGATGGTTAAAAAACCATTAATTTTTTTTTTTTTTACTTTTAATTACATAAAACAATACGACAAAGATTAAGGTCTTTCTACACAATATCTCTATAAATAAAAATGTAAATAATTAAGTGAAAATGGCGAAAATAATAATAAAACACGACTCGGTTGAAATAAATAAAAAATCTCTCGACAAATGCTTTAGTTACATTTAAAGATACACTGTGAGTTTTTTCATACGTACCTATAACATTTTAAATAATAGAACAAAACATGTTTTTACTTTACAATTTTTTTTGCTTTCGAGGGAATTTCATATGATTACCGTTTAAATGTATAAATGTTATCTAAACAAATAAAATATATATCTTTAGAAAATTAAAATAAAAATTATTATTAAAGAAAGCTTAATGCCAAATCACTATTTCGATTAATCTTTATAACGAATTGGTGTACATTATGAATACCAAAAAATATGGTTTAGATAAATTGAAGATTTTCCTATCGTTTCGCTTGAGTGGAATACAAATAAAATAATAAATTACTCTTTAAAAATATAAATGTAAACTACTAAAAAAAAAGCACAAAGGAAACAACTTAAAAAATACATTATAATAGCTAAGATTATCTGTGACAGTTTCACTTGATTATTTTTTTTTGCTTTCTTATAAAATTATTTACAAAATTAATAAAAACCAGTTTTGAGCTTGAAATCAAACGTTTCTAGACTCTATCGACGCGATTTTAATGTCAATTACCTACAATATAAGGTATACCAAGAATATACACATTTTTGGCTTGTCGCTTCTTCTTAAGCGGGAATTTAAACCTTATCGCCATCTGTATAAGGAGTGTTATTGTTAGCGGCCCGATTCCAAATATTACACTGCGTGGTGCATCGCCTTAACTACGTTCCCTTTTAGAGATAAAGTTATGTTTCTTTATACTTATAGTTATATTAGTTGTGTGTCACATTTGCAAGATATTTGGTAAATGTGAAATTAACGTGAATTAATCGATTACCTGCATACCTACCTATATTACTTTAAACTTTCAATTGTCTACTTGGTCATCGTTTCTACAGTAGGTGATTTTATGGTTTATCTCTTCTGACTAATTTGTTCGATTTTAAGAACAAACAGCTATTACCCGTAGAATAAATTTGTTCGCTTTTCAAAACAGCTCGTAAAGTCTCATAAAAATTGTTGTATCTCCCTTACCGTCATACTTAGAAATATTAACTAAACGGTGTTAGAAAGAACTAAAACCAAGATTTGTATTTAAATATGAATGTTAACCACAGAATAATTCAAATGTACACCTTGTGAAAAAAAAGTTCCATCCGAAATTTAAATAGTATATTAAAGTATAAGTGGATAAACAGGTCTTTAAAACACGCGCGATTTTTCGAGCACGACGGCGTAGCCGAGTGCTCGAAATAAAGCAAGTGTTTTAAAGACCAGTTATCCACGAATACTTTACGCTATTTTTTTTTATTGGTACACTTTGAAAACATAAATATTGATATTATTATTAAAAAATTGGAAATAAGAACTATTAATGAATTCGTGATGTGACATCACAATATCTTGTTGTCATGGAAATGAAAAACACAAACATTAATTTAGACTTCACATTTTGTTGATTTGTTGATGTTGCCATGGTAACTTTAAAAAACGCGCGTTCCATAAAGTGCGATTTAAACACGCTAGAGCGTACTTTAAATGAGTAAAAAAGGGCACCAATAAAAAAAAAAAAATTATGTAACTTTGTGAATGTTTTATTGATTGGTTTTATATTAAACGACCAATAAGCGAGGTGGATGAAATGTTTGAATATATTTGTTAATCAAAATATGTTTGTGTTTATTCCTTTTTTTCATAAATTTAAGTTTAAACAACGTAAGGTGAGCCATTTTAAAAACATTTTTTACCATTCATATTTTAATATTAAAAAATTATATGTATAACGGTCAACATGTCAGAGGCCTGAAGGGTTAATATGAATGAAATGAGCAAATTTTAAAGAAATGAGAAATTAAAACGAAGTTCAAACATTTAAAAACTGTAAAATAAAAATGAAACACGTCTTTTGAAATCAAATTATTTAAATTACTCAAATAGCATAACACATAGAATGATATGAATTGTTTCTCCGCCTGACAAGAGTAATAAGAACGTCGGAATACCTTCACGGGGCTTTTCAAAAGCAAATAGATAAGCATAGGCGGATAATTTTATCTTTGCAAAAACGATGCAAAATCGAGAAAAGCTGACTTTTCTCTCACAGTTTTCCAGTCCTTGGAGGAAAGAGCTGCGCGGTGATTTTTCTCTGCCAAATTCAAAAAGAAAATCAACATCGAATTTAAATTGAGTGCTAGGACCTTTGTCAAGTGAAATTGTTTAAATATCGGGTTAAAAACACAAGTGAAGCTAATTAAAAATATAAAACTGTTTAAATTTTAATTAAAGCGTCTCGCGTGCAAAAATATGCATTCCCTGCATTCATTAACTAAGTTGAAAAGTTACCCCCCAATTTAAAAACGAGTTTATTAAAATCAACAAGTGCATTTGAAACACATACTAGTCATGGATACGAGTATTCATTGCAAAAGCATAAAATATCCAAAAAATCAATTTTATAAATCATTTTAGTTTTTGTGTTTCAAAATGTTATAATAGTAAATTAAGTACAGTCGCATCTCAATTTGAATTTTTTCGGAAATATTGCATTTTTGTAAATAAATTAAGTGTCAAAGATTGTCCTGATATTGAGAGTAGCTGTCCCCCGATAGCATAGTGAACCAGAAGAATAATTAGACATAAGTGTATTAACAGCCATTTTCAAAATCTAAAGTTGACACCCAATCTCGTGTATTGGAATCATTGCAAGTGAATTTTAAACTTAGTAATGAATTGACGCAAATAATCTTTTGCATCAAGTTTTAAAGCAGTGCATGAAACTAAACAAACAGAAGTTGCAAATGTGGTTTAGTTTTTATAATAATTTTAAACTAAAGTGCTCATGCCATTGTGTAAATTGTCAGAAAAATGATATGTTGAAAACAAATAATATGTTGATTAGAACCTTAAGTGAAGTATACTATTTGATAGTGCGCACGGCAGTTTTATGATAAATCGTCACCCATTTAGAAAAAGAAGGTCCGCGATGTCAGGAGAGGTCAATTGAGAACAGTTCGTGGAAACATAATTGTAAGCTTTTAAACTTCTCGTGTACTAACATTTAAATATTAACCTTAATAGGAGAATCTCAAATGGTTTATGAAGTTATGCACGTACAGCAGCACGGGGAAGAATGTATGTCGGGATAAAAATATGTGTTTCCTCCCTCCTACCACACTCCTTCCTCTTCTCAAAAATATCCTCCACACAGCATTTACAAAGATAACATAAATCCTGTGCGGAGTTAAGGCTCAGTAGTAAGCGTTCAAAAAAAATAAAAAGGTGCTTTGAAAGGATGATATATTATTACAAATTTTAGAGTGAGCGTGCTAATATAAAAAAAAATTGTATTTAATGATGTGAATATATTTAATAAAACACGACTAAGCCCGTCGTCCCACGGGTCAGAAGCAATCTTCATATCGTATAAGATGAAGTTCGCATTAGTAAGGTAACGGTCTGCAGCGCAATTCATTGTGGAACTTTTCTGCGCAGGGTCTTACAGTATTTGGTTTATATTGATTAACGATTCCAACCCGTGGAACGACGGGCTAATTTTGATTCGAAAAAATATTGTTCAGTTTGGTCAAGTATTTTGGCCACAAATCCAAATTTAAGTTTTGTATGAAAAAGGCCGAACAGCCGTTCCTCTTGATAATAATAATGAACTCAATGGATCTTTATTTTGTTTTTTTTTTTCATTTTCATTGTGTTGTTATTCCTCCTTTTAGTTTTTTATATTTAGCATATTATTTTGTGACGTAATTTTTGTAACGATAAATTAACCTTATCTTTGAATCGTATTTTAATATGTTTTAACGAGTATTTATCAGAAACTATATGAATGTATCGTTTATTTTTATTTTTTTTTAATTTCACTATCAATATGTTGTTTTCTTTTCTTTTTATTGTCATTTAAGCTTTCCGTATTTTTGAAAATTATAAGCAGAAACTTCACTGATGTATGAAACCACGTAAACAATGAATATGTCCAAATGAGTATGCAGCTGTATGAAACCAAGTAAACAATGAATATGTCCAAATGAGTATGCAGCTGTATGAAACCAAGTAAACAATGAATATGTCCAAATAGTATGCAGCTGTATGAAACCACGTAAACAATGAATATGTCCAAATGAGTATGCAGCTGTATGAAACCACGTAAACAATGAATATGTCCAAATGAGTATGCAGCTGTATGAAACCACGTAAACAATGAATATGTCCAAATGAGTATGCAGCTGTATGAAACCAAGTAAACAATGAATATGTCCAAATGAGTATGCAGCTGTATGAAACCACGTAAACAATGAATATGTCCAAATGAGTATGCAGCTGTATGAAACCACGTAAACAATGAATATGTCCAAATGAGTATGCAGCTGTATGAAACCAAGTAAACAATGAATATGTCCAAATGAGTATGCAGCTGTATGAAACCAAGTAAACAATGAATATGTCCAAATGAGTATGCAGCTGTATGAAACCACGTAAACAATGAATATGTCCAAATGAGTATGCAGCTGTATGAAACCACGTAAACAATGAATATGTCCAAATGAGTATGCAGCTGTATGAAACCACGTAAACAATGAATATGTCCAAATGAGTATGCAGCTGTATGAAACCACGTAAACAATTAATATGTCCAAATGAGTATGCAGCTGTATGAAACCAAGTAAACAATGAATATGTCCAAATGAGTATGCAGCTGTATGAAACCACGTAAACAATGAATATGTCCAAATGAGTATGCAGCTGTATGAAACCACGTAAACAATGAATATGTCCAAATGAGTATGCAGCTGTATGAAACCACGTAAACAATGAATATGTCCAAATGAGTATGCAGCTGTATGAAACCACGTAAACAATGAATATGTCCAAATGAGTATGCAGCTGTATGAAACCAAGTAAACAATGAATATGTCCAAATGAGTATGCAGCTGTATGAAACCACGTAAACAATGAATATGTCCAAATGAGTATGCAGCTGTATGAAACCAAGTAAACAATGAATATGTCCAAATGAGTATGCAGCTGTATGAAACCACGTAAACAATGAATATGTCCAAATGAGTATGCAGCTGTATGAAACCAAGTAAACAATGAATATGTCCAAATGAGTATGCAGCTGTATGAAACCACGTAAACAATGAATATGTCCAAATGAGTATGCAGCTGTATGAAACCACGTAAACAATGAATATGCAATTGTTTTCCCAAACAAAAGGTGGTTGACTTTATGAAGACTACAAGCAATACCACAAGACAAAAAATACTCTCACATTTCTCCGAAGCAGACCAACAATCGGGGTTGAAACTAGGACTTTTAAATGTACAAATATATAATACATTTCTACAATGATCTATGTTATTAGTAACTATCTATGGAGATAATATACAGTACCATACTTTCCTGGTAAATCACTTAAGATTAACACTTAATTAACATTTACTAATTGTTTATTGACAAATGACAGAATATAAATATCCAGATGATTATACAACATAAACATGACACAACATACTTAACATAAACGAATCAGAAGCTGGTAACAGTAGGTAATTACAAAATTATAAAACTAGGAACCTTTGTACAATAATAGTGGGCGTTTTTCGTTATTTAACCAAACAGATTTTTCCAAAATTAGTAGCATTTTTTTTTATTTTTTAACAAAACTATGAAAAAGACAAACATATAAAAAATACAGCAAATGGTAGCATATAAATATGATTATAAAACATAAAGATAAACATACTCACACAAATAAATTAATATAAAACTATGTTTTTTTTTTTAATTTACAATTTATATTACGTATAAAACAACAAAAGTGAATGTCATAATTAGTTTCTTAGAACAGGCGCTGCCTAGTTACTAACTAATGTTGACTGTGTCATATGGCATTCCAGCAATATTGTTGACTGTGTCATATGGCATTCCAGCAATATTGTTGACTGTGTCATATGGCATTCCAACATTCTTGTTGAATGTGTCGTAGGGTATTCCAGCAATATTGTTGACTGTCTAATATGGTATTCCAGTAATATTGTTGACTGAGTCATAAGTTATTCCAGCAAGATTGTTGACTGTGTCATATGGCATTCCAGCAATATTGTTGACTGTGTCATATGGAATTCCAACATTATTGTTGAATGTGTCGTAGGGTATTCCAGCAATATTGTTGACTGTGTAATATGGTATTCCAGTAATATTGTTGACTGTGTCATAAGGTATTCCAGCGATATTGTTGACTGTGTCATATGGCATTCCAGCAATATTTTTGAATGTGTCGTAGGGTACTCCAGCAATATTGTTGACTGTCTAATATGGTATTCCAGTAATATTGTTGACTGTGTCATATGGTATTCCAGCAATATTGTTGACTGTGTCATATGGAATTCCAACATTATTGTTGAATGTGTCGTAGGGTATTCCAGCAATATTGTTGACTGTGTCATATGGCATTCCAACATTATTGTTGAATGTGTCGTAGGATATTCCAGCAATATTGTTGACTGTCTAATATGGTATTCCAGTAATATTGTTGACTGTGTCATAAGGTATTCCAGCAAGATTATTGACTGTGTCATATGGCATTCCAGCAATATTGTTGACTGTGTCATATGGGATTCCAACATTATTGTTGAATGTGTCGTAGGGTATTCCAGCAATATTGTTGACTGTCTAATATGGTATTCCAGTAATATTGTTGACTGTGTCATATGGCATTCCAGCAAGATTGTTGACTATGTCATATGACATTCCAACATTATTGTTGAATTTGTCGTAGGGTATTCCAGCAATATTGTTGACTGTTTAATATGGTATTCCAGTAATATTGTTGACTGTGTCATAAGGTATTCCAGCAAGATTGTTGACTGTGTCGTAGGGTATTCCAGCAATATTGTTGACTGTGTAATATGGTATTCCAGTAATATTGTTGACTGTGTCATAAGGTATTCCAGCAATATTGTTGACCGTGTCATATGGAATTCCAACATTATTGTTGAATGTGTCGTAGGGTATTCCAGCAATATAGTTGACTGTGTAATATGGTATTCCAGTAATATTGTTGACTGTGTCATATGGCATTCCAGCAATATTGTTGACTGTGTCATATGGAATTCCAACATTATTGTTGAATGTGTCGTAGGGTATTCCAGCTATATTGTTGACTGTCTAATATGGTATTCCAGTAATATTGTTGACTGTGTCATATGGCATTCCAGCAATATTGTTGACTGTGTCATATGGCATTCCATCAATATTGTTGACTGTGTCATATGGAATTCCAACATTATTGTTGAATGTGTCGTAGGGTATTCCAGCAATATTGTTGACTGTGTAATATGGTATTCCAGTAATATTGTTGACTTTATCATATGGCATTCCAGCAATATTGTTGACTGTGTCATATGGCATTCCAACATTATTGTTGAATGTGTCGTAGGGTATTCCAGCTATATTATTGACTGTGTAATATGGTATTCCAGTAATATTGTTGACTGTGTCATAAGGTATTCCAGCAATATTGTTGACTGTGTCATATGGCATTCCATCAATATTGTTGACTGTGTCATATGGAATTCCAACATTATTGTTGAATGTGTCGTAGGGTATTCCAGCAATATTGTTGACTGTGTCGTAAGGTATTCCAGCAATATTGTTGACTGTGTCATATGGCATTCCAACATTATTGTTGAATGTGTCGTAGGGTATTCCAGCAATATTGTTGACTGTCTAATATGGTATTCCAGTAATATTGTTGACTGTGTCATAAGGTATTCCAGCAAGATTGTTGACTGTGTCATATGGCATTCTAGCAATATTGTTGACTGTGTCATATGGCATTCTAGCAATATTGTTGACTGTGTCATATGGCATTCCAGCAATATTGTTGACTGTGTCATATGGCATTCCAACATTATTGTTGAATGTGTCGTAGGGTATTCCAGCTATATTGTTGACTGTGTAATATGGTATTCCAGTAATATTGTTGACTGTGTCATAAGGTATTCCAGCAATATTGTTGACTGTGTCATATGGCATTCCATCAATATTGTTGACTGTGTCATATGGAATTCCAACATTATTGTTGAATGTGTCGTAGGGTATTCCAGCAATATTGTTGACTGTAATATGGTATTCCCGTAATATTGTTGACTGTGTCTTAAGGTATTCCAGCAATATTGTTGACTGTGTCATATGGCATTCCAACATTATTGTTGAATGTGTCGTAGGGTATTCCAGCAATATTGTTGACTGTCTAATATGGTATTCCAGTAATATTGTTGACTGTGTCATAAGGTATTCCAGCAAGATTGTTGACTGTGTCATATGGCATTCTAGCAATATTGTTGACTGTGTCATATGGAATTCCACATTATTGTTGAATGTGTCGTAGGGTATTCCAGCAATATTGTTGACTGTGTAATATGGTATTCCATTAATATTGTTTACTGTGTCATAAGGTATTCCAGCAATATTGTTGACTGTGTCATATGTTGAACTACAGCACTCTTTTAAATTAAATGAATATGCTTAAATCGTCAGACAGAAGAATTTTCACTGATTTAGTATTTCTATATAAAATTCTAAATTATGCATTTGATCCTCCAGAATTGCTTGCATTGATAAGCGTTCGGATTCCACTACGTGATACTACAAGTCGGAATTTATTTCATTACAGAAATTCTGGTACTAACTACTATGTATGTATTCCTCATTTTCCAGAATACTCATGGAGTGAAATAATTATACCGAGTTTTTACTAATCATATGTAAAAGCTAATATGTAATTAATAAATAAATAAATAATGTAGGCACGCCTATATTGCATCTTATCCTCGGCATTATAATAATAATAGGTTAATTAATTATTATAGGTCCAGTTAGGAGTTCTACCGAGCCGAACCCTCTGATATGAAAATATCTGGAGTCGGTGAATTATTTTCCCATTTGATATCTGGCGAGTTGACGTGATGTTCTTGTATTGTTTTGTATTTATTATGCTTTGTATAATGCACTTACATAATGTGGATTGACTAGATGATCATTTGTGGAAAAGTGTGTGGAAGGGTTTAGATTTTCCTGTGGGGAAGATTTAACCCGGATATTAAGTCGTAAAAAAAGCATTTATAAAGCGCAATTTCGATTTTTCATTTCACTGCAAGTGCGCTTTACAATAACTCTCGACTAGCAAGCTGGCTAGCCGGCTAGCGCAAATAAATTTTATTCGATTAATTTGTATTATTGTACTTGTTATATTATTACGTGTCATTTTGCACATATCTAATATTATTTATATTTTTCTGCATCAAATGGACAACAATAAATTAATTGTTCTAACATCCGCTATTCAACGGCGAATTGACTGCAATAAACCATCCTATCCTAAAATCTGCCTTGATTAGTTTATGAGTAGGAAGCAGTAGAAAAATTACACATTGACGTTTTCTACAATAAAGACAATCTCATTATTACAGCCATTAAAAAAAATTTCGTAGTCAATGATTTGTAATGCGCACTGAACCACCATCGCGTAGAAAGAGCTTCTGTAATGAATTTTGAATTGACGCCAAAATGGTATCACTTTTGGCAAACCGAACGCAACATAAATATAGAATACATCCGGGAAGTAAAACTCTCCTAGCGAATTCTGCATTACAGATTTTTTTACGTTTAGTTATCTTTCTCGAGCGAACCCATTATTTCGTAAGTGCAAAGTGATATTAGTGTTAAGTGCTACATATTTTATTATTGGGGAAAAACCTGCGCGTTTTTATTGGGCTTACAATATACCAATTTCATGTGAATATTCTGAAAATATGACTCAGGCGTACCTATGTAAATAAATACATATAATGGTTTGTTTATATTGTGGTGAATAGTATTTGGAAATGGACAGGAAGGGATCAGGTGTGTACCTACCATTACTCGCAAATACATATTGATTAAATACACTTAACTGTACGTCAAATTACTAAATCAATCTTTATCATTTTAAGCTTTAGTTAATTTTTAAACATTCGTCTTACTAATAGACGTGGTTTAAATTTTATTATTTGTTTTATACAATACAACAAACGTGTATGTAAATATCTTCCTAACAAACTAAAATTATACAGCGGAAGAGGGTAGTTTATTTTTTGTTTAAACTTGACAATTTTTAATATTTCTTATTTTTATAGATGTGGTAAATGTCGTTTAAGAAACCACATAAAATTTCCTTTTAAATTTTGTATTTGACTTTTATATTTATAAATTGAAATATTTTTATATTAAATATGAAAAGTAAAAGAAAAATATTTTTAATCGAATAATTTTACAGAATATGATATTTACCAAAAACACGTTGCTTTCATTTAGGGAATCTGCAAGAAAACTGTCACTTCACTTTTTATCTCGTTTATTCAATAAAGAAATATTGTTAATTTACTTAGAATACCAAGAGAAAAACTTTAAAAACCTTGTTATTTTGGATTCATTCTTTAAAAAAATAATTTTTGATTTCTTGGGTTTATGTTTACCAATTATAAGCTACTAGTCATAAGTCACTAGCTATGAAACTTAGTTATAAGCCAAAAGTAATTAGTATTAAGTATAAGTGATAGGAGTAAATTAAATACATAAATTAAGCGCCCTTGAGGTGATTTTCTCACGAAAACGGCGCTATACAAATAATCCAATCATTAATTGACATGCATAAAGAATAAATTGCTTTTGTGGAATTCTTGTTAGAATTAAAAACAGAGCTTGTACAGTCTTTATTCAATGTGTAACTAAAACAACGTTTAATGGTTGGGAAGTGTTTTTTTATTAGTAAGGCTGTTTAAGTTACTAAACACTGCATGATTGCGGGTAGTAAGACTTATGGCGGCACTCAGTTCGGGAGTTACCTTACTATACATGCTCTAACCAGGTTAATGGTGTCGATTCACTTGAGCCAAGGGCAAGTACACTATTTTAAAATCATCTGGAAGTCAAACACCGTATTGAAAGAACCACAATTAAAATAATAACACCTGTTACTCGTGTCTTATAACAAAGGGATAGTTACACTAGTGTAATGAATGGATATCTGAGATAAACGTAGAAAAATGGTTTCATAATGTAAGAGATTTTTTTTCTGACCAAAATGTGTTTTTGGAATGGCTCCGTAGTAAGAATTTCATATAATTAGCGTTTGGATTTACATCTTCAAAAATAACAAATAATTTTTTAAGGAACTCAAAAAATATGTTCATAAAGTCCTGTTTAATTTATTTGTTTATTTATTTTATTTTATTTGGTACATTATTTTGTTACAATTTATGTTTTCCAGTAATGTAGGCCTCAATGGGTGGCTTGCCCGTGCTGAGGCCTTCATTTTATAATATGAAAATCTAATCTACATATTACATTTAAAGAGAAGATAGTAAATTTGAAAAGAAAATAATAAATTTAAAATTAAAAATAAAAATACATAATAATACATTTAAAATTAAAAAATAATACAATGAAAATCTTGTGTGTTTGTGAGTGATGTGTGTTTATGTTGGTTTTGTGTGTTACGTGTAGGTTTTATTTTTATTTTATGCTATGACATTTTGGTAATATTGTCTTTTTTGTTGTTTAATCCATTTTGTAATTTTGTGTGTGAATTTATTTTAACTCAACCATTTTCGACCTCAAATGAAGCAAAATAGATTTCTAATGAATCCGCATTATTTAACAAATTATACTTAAATCTGCAGTCGAATGCGGCTGGAGTTGTAATCGGAATTTAGCATTCACTTTCTTTTTGTCTTCCAACGACATGCGACATTCGCAACGACATACTTTCGTTCCTAGCACATACTCTCACCAAGATAAACCTATTTACTGTTTTTAGGTTTAAACGAGATTATAACTTGTGAAAAACAACCTAGTTTCAGTGAAATTCAAATGTAAAATTGTCGTCAAATGATCAATTAGCGCCGTTTTGTTTTTTGAAATTTGAATGGTACGTCGGTACTAGGTCTGCTTCAGCTTTTGAACACAACTTGATAAAAAGCTGAAAGTGGCTTTTTATTATATGCGTTTCGCGCAAAAGCGTTTTGCAAAATTTTACTAAACTGCTTTGCCTGTTTACAAAGTAAAGCAGTTTAGAAAATTTTGTGGAAGCTATTTCAAAGATTTCGCATAGAATTCTCAAACAAATTGTGCTTTATTGGAATCATTTAGCGCGGGTTTGTTGCGGGCTTATTTACACGTTTTTTAAAGCGGTTATCCCGAAATCTGCAAAACCGTTTCACAATTTCAACGGTTCCGAAAAAACGTTCACTTTATTTTACGAGTGTGAACAGGGCTAATCAGACATTACATCTAATGGTAGAAATAATGTATCTTGCAGATTCGTACTCGTATTTGCCTATGACGCTACCAGCTACCAGGGTTACAGAAGTTGACAGGAGACTACAGTCGTCAGATTCCGCCGCGTGATTTGCTCCCAGTAAACACACCTTATCTTAATTCCAGGGCTTTAGCAATTATTTCGGTAGCATTCTACGTTTATTCTGGTATTAGTTGATGCTTCTATGTTTTGTTAGATGCTACTTATCGTGTTTTCAAGTATTTTTAGACGAACGTAAGGACGATAACAGAGCAAATGATAGTTGTACGTTACGCAAATTTAAACGTAGATATTTTGTAAATAAATACATAGGTATTACGGGTTACGAGAAAAACCTTCACGATTGAGGGTTGTTATTCAATTTTACGCTCATGAACTAAATTAGTTATTTATTTGTAAATTGGCACACAATCTATTTGTTAGTTAGGATTAACTTATTGAAGTTTAAATCTCATTTATAATATTTCATATGTGACTGCGACACCCATACCTTTGCACATACTACATACAAAACAATCGCAATACGAACAACGTAATGAAGACCTTGTTTGCAGTGTCTGAACAAAACCATATCCTAGAAATAGAAAAAGTACAAAAGAGGTTTAAGTGTTACCTAAATTTGAGATAATATATGTACCATTCATTGCTATATCCATCCTTGTTCGAGTGCTCGATTTCAACACTTTAGAAGCAAGCCGACAAATATTTTTAGGCAAACATTTTTTTAAACTAATCTCTGGAACCATACTTAATCCACTTATATCGAAAGAGGTTAACATATATGTCCATGACAAGTATACTTGTGAGAAATCCCATGTACCTTTTCATACTCCGAAAGCGAGGACTTCTGCCTATCAGAACGCGCCAATCAACAGAGCGACTCAACTGCTTAATGATTCTGCATTGACCATCGACATTTTCAACGCCACTCACAGACAGTTCAGCAACTGAACTTTTCTTTTGACATAAATGCCACAAAACAGTAAAACCGCCCCCATGACCTTTTATACTTACACTAGCTGACGTGTACCCGGCGTTGCTAGGAGTTATATACCGTCGTGGACTTTACTGTATGTCTTTTTATGCTATACAATTCCGTAGTAAATTATTTTGATGTATCTGTTGTCGAATCTATTGTCAATTACAATTCGTGAGCTTATTATAATTCTTGTTTTCTATTCATTTATTATTATCTATCCACATACTTCCTTCCTTTTATAACAATCTCAGGCGAAATTACGTAATGATATTTTATGGACATACGTAATAGGTACTACAACTATGTAATAACTAAAAATATCTAACTGTATCTTATTGTACTGTGTATGTCTTAACAAATAAATACATAAATAAATCTCATTAGGTTTAGCTATCGTAAGCAATGTAAGCGCTCAAAAATATTGTTTACGACTTGATTACAAAATATCTACTTTTCTCTACTTTCTATAAATATAATATGCATGTATTATACATATAAACTCTCCGGGGAAAATGTGTAGTTTAGAAGTACTAAACGCACAAACAGACGGATAACGACTTTATTTTATACTATTTAGAGATGTACCTCAAATTTGTGATCTTCTCCGGAATATATCATTGAAGAAGAAGATAATTAATAAATAAATAATATTAATTAATCTGAACAAAACATGACACAGAACAAGACACGTATAAATATAAAGATAACGCTCACAACTAGAAGTCGAATCCAGGATCTCTAATAAATATAAAGTTAACGGTCACAACTAGGAATCGAATCCAGGATCTCTAATAAATATAAAATTAACGGTCACAACTAGGAATCGAATCCAGGATCTCTAATAAATATAAAGTTAACGGTCACAACTAGGAATCGAATCCAGGATCTCTAATAAATATAAAATTAACGGTCACAACTAGGAATCGAATCCAGGATCTCTAATAAATATAAAGTTAACGGTCACAACTAGGAATCGAATCCAGGATCTCTAATAAATATAAAGTTAACGGTCACAACTAGGAATCGAATCCAGGATCTCTAATAAATATAAAGTTAACGGTCAGAACTAGGAATCGAATCCAGGATCTCTAATAAATATAAAGTTAACGGTCACAACTAGGAATCGAATCCAGGATCTCTAATAAATATAAAGTTAACGGTCACAACTAGGAATCGAATCCAGGATCTCTAATAAATATAAAGTTAACGGTCACAACTAGGAATCGAATCCAGGATCTCTAATAAATATAAAATTAACGGTCACAACTAGGAATCGAATCCAGGATCTCTAATAAATATAAAATTAACGGTCACAACTAGGAATCGAATCCAGGATCTCTAATAAATATAAAGTTAACGGTCACAACTAGGAATCGAATCCAGGATCTCTAATAAATATAAAATTAACGGTCACAACTAGGAATCGAATCCAGGATCTCTAATAAATATAAAGTTAACGGTCACAACTAGGAATCGAATCCAGGATCTCTAATAAATATAAAGTTAACGGTCACAACTAGGAATCGAATCCAGGATCTCTAATAAATATAAAATTAACGGTCACAACTAGGAATCGAATCCAGGATCTCTAATAAATATAAAGTTAACGGTCAAAACTAGGAATCGAATCCAGGATCTCTCATAAATATAAAATTAACGGTCACAACTAGGAATCGAATCCAGGATCTCTAATAAATATAAAATTAACGGTCACAACTAGGAATCGAATCCAGGATCTCTAATAAATATAAAATTAACGGTCACAACTAGGAATCGAATCCAGGATCTCTAATAAATATAAAATTAACGGTCACAACTAGGAATCGAATCCAGGATCTCTAATAAATAAATACATATTCAATTCAGAAATCAGTCAACATTTTGTTTCGATTTCACCTGTTCTATTACACCACTTTAATTACCAGTATTATAATTACCGCGTTTACCATTTAAAGCAAATCAAGGCAGAATAAATCATTAAATGATTGCTTTAATTGATAATTGTAAGTACATATTTTCGAGTAGTTCGGCAAACTCTTCATACTTTGTAGTGACATACAAGTAGTATCTAAGTGGATATAATCTTGTGGATGCTTCATGATTACCTACATATTAAAATACGCAAATTGCATTATCGATTACCTATTAACACATTCAAGGACTTAGTACATAGTGTCACACCCAAAGATGATATTATTAATTAAAAAAGAAAAACAAATATTCCCGCGTTAGGAATAACCTGAGAATATTTTAAAATCTCCTACTACCACCACACTAATCGGAAAATTTTGCTTGTGTCGTGATGGAGGACTTAGCCAGCCGAGGAATTGAACACACTACGCCTGGGTGGGACCCAAGCATTATGTCAACTCAGCCACCGACCGTGTATATTTTTAAATATATTTATTTGTCGATTGTCATCACCTTCATAAAACACACGTGTCAGCATGTTTCGTATCACGAACTCCTGATTTCCGGCCAAGGTATGTCCACTGGACCTACTTTATTGAAGTAGTTTAGTTTAGCGTCTCAATAAAGTTTTTCACTATATTTATTCATCTAAGCATCTGGCAAATAAAAAAAAGAAAGACACATTTCAAATAAAGTGTTACCAATTAATAAAATAATTTTGACACTTACTTTATCGCTTGTCTGATATGATTTATACTTAGGCATCAGTTCCAATTTTGAAAATGAAAAGTTCATTAAACTAGAATAATTTTAAGCCTTACGCAGGAATACCATTTTAAATCACGCACCCATGCACCAAGAACACAAATTAGTTTATATATTTTTTTAAATTAGCTCCACAATGAAGAAAATAATTCCCTAAGGGCCATCTTTGGGGGTGATGTGTGGAGGGTCTTTTTAAGTAATGGTAGGAAAGGAAGTTCTGAGATGGAAAGAGGTATGAGGAATCTGTTGTAGAAATCTGGGGGTCAGTGTGTCCAGGAGTGAGGGACAAATGAATTCAGCTGGAGAGGTCAAAAGGTCTCCCCTTTAAAAACTTATCGAACCATTTGGGGTGACCTATGGCTGAGGTGCTGGTTATTCAATAAATTGTTGCCGGGGCGGCGGTGTCCATACCCTCCTCCTAAATTACAATTAAATTAATTAATAATAATTATTATTATATTTAATTATTGAAGACAATATTAGCGATTCGTAAACAAAATTTTGAAACAGAAAAATATACAGTCACATCTAGGACTTGATCCCAAGACCCTTGCCTTGCTGGGTCACCGCTCTACCAACTGAGCTAATGGCACCGGAGAGAACGGTGCCCCGGCAAGGCAAGTCTCCTGGTTTCAAGTCCTAGATGTGACCGTATGTTTTTCTGATTTTTCTGTTTCAAAATTTCACCAATGAATCGCTAATATTGTAGTATAATATATTTGAGGTTTTACTCATTAAGTTATTCCAAAAATAAAAAATATATTATTATAAGTAACAATGTCTTTTGTTTTTTCTTTCAGGATCAAATTTAGAAGAAGAGATACGCCTGGATACCACCATTAGCTGGCTGCGTCCACCAATCAGCAGCTTCCCGGAAGTTCTACCATTTCCGGATGTGCAAAACGAAAGCCTTTAAATGCGACAAGGCTAAGGCGGCTTCCATCGTCTCAATCTTCTATTAAAATAATAAAAATAGTCTATTTTAATAAATAAAATCAATAGAAAACATTTTCGATGGTCGACTATACATTTGAGAGTACCCAATTCTCAGCTTGCCATTTCAAGGCAATCAAAGTCCTCTATTTCTTTTTCATCTTATAAATATATATTATAATCAAATTTTTAAAAAGGGGCAAATAATCAAATAAAAATATAAATCTCATTGACATTCAAAATAAATCGTATTAATTATAAGGAGCGTCTTTTAAATATTTTATCTGTTTGTTGAAATCAATTACCGGTATAATGTTGAAGGTGGTAGGGGCATCTTGGTTGCAAACCAAAATTAGTTCTTATATCTTGGCTGGGATGGGCATTCTGGGCATAGTGGCGCTGTTCGTTGGAGAGGTTGAAAGGTAAGACGTAATTACTAATTATTTTTAATATATTCTTCTTTAAATGCCGCTGTCACCAATACAAACTGAGCGAAAGCTACTTGAATTCAAAATGTGACTAACTAATGCATAGGACTCATTTTGACTCCAACCGAGCTGTATTCGAAGCTGACCTTAAGCGAACGCTACTTTTAACATACGCAGGCATTTCAGAGGTCATCATCGCGTGTGACGCGTGGAGATCGTCTGTTGAAGTCAAATTTTAAATTGGCAGTCTCGCGTCAGTCTCGGTTTGATTGGGGATAGCTGCATGATAAAGTTGTTTCTCAGAATTTTAACAACTCATCAAATTTGAAATTCTCATTTTCAGAAAGTTCTTTTGAAAGACTGTTAATATTTCAACATGGGCCAGTAGTCACAGAACTTGGATAATAACAGAACATGAATAGGAGTTTAACAGAGCTTTGAAATTTGATGAATTGTTTTAATTCTCTAAAACAACCCGTCCTAAGAGAAGTACGGTAAACCTTAAAATAGTTTTAAACATATTGCATTGAAAGTAAATTTTTTTTTATTTTGAAGATTAAACAAGAATCTTAATCAATTAAAAATTGTTTTCAATAATCAATGTCCGATTCACAGGCGATTACCACGCCATTATTCTTAAAATATTAACTCCATCCAAGAAGATCATAGATTTTCAGGGCGTATATCATATTTGAACCTCACTCTATTTTAACAAAGCATTAAGAATATATCCCTGGTGACTCAACGTCTCACATACAAAATGACAACACGTTTGTTTGGCGAAGAGTTAATTAATTGACTGTTTTAGTAGGTAACAAGACAAATCAGAACACTTTTGGAAAGTGTTTTCTATACAGTCATGAAAAGTGTAATGTACTGGTATATTCTTCTTAAAAAGGATTTCAGTAAAAACTTCAGTCCTTCAAAGGATACGAGTTACTTTATTATCGTGAGACAATTACAATGAATGTCTATAGATCTCAAGCTGGCGAGGGAAGGAACTCGAACTGAACTGTCTAGGGATCACCCAGGATCATTCGAGTACAGCCGACATGTTGTCTCTGTCATGTGGCGTAACTACCGCCACATATGGAAATATCTTAAAACTACTTAAACTGAATAATAATAACTTAGATCTTCACATTCTACCGACATCTGTTGGGCGGTATTGAAACTATAACCAAATATCAATACTACAAATCTTTTATGGAGCAGTAATAACACGCAGTTGGTTTTCAGGATTGAAGACGACGGGAATTATGCAGCCACCGTGTACTGGAGCACCAAGGCGGGATTCCGCATCGAGTTCTGGGGGCAGGGCAACGAGCTGGCTGAGGTGCCCAAGGGCGTGGCCAGGGCGTACTACAGGCCCGACCTCCCCACCACTGGGTAAGCTTCATCAACGCCTAGTCGTTAAGGACATACCGCTGATAGCTCCGTTGTAACATCTCTCCTCAATCTCTCAAACGACACATGCAACAGAAAGATTTATCCAAACATTCTAAACAATTGATATCATTATCATCAAAAATACTAATGTTTATAACTCTGGTTCAATGAACTCTAGGTTTCGGATTTGCTTTGAATTTAAGTGTCATTTACAAAATTGGAACAGACAAGCGATAATGTAGGTATCTACTTATAATTTGAAAAATATTTTGTTTTAATTAATTAAAATCATTCTATATTTGAAATGTGCATTTCTTTTTTTTAAATTCACAAATTTCATGATTCTTACTAGGCTCCTCTAGTAGAGATGAACATTGAGTTTTAACTTTGAGCTTTGATCTTTGAGAGAGCACAGGTCGTTGAGCTTTTAAATGTGTATGTTTTAGTGTAAAGCTTTGAAAGCGCGTATTTGGCACGTGTTCTGTTTTATGTCCCCGGCATTGCCCGGGCTTTAGGTAGAGCTTTTAGAAATCAGAGGGAGACAGTAATATTCAAAATGCAAAATTTCACCAAGACAAATTAAAATACTGCTTTAAAAAGTAAGAAAGTCTTCTTCTCGGTTTGACAGTCAAGTGTGCAAATTTTCATCAATATCGGCATAAAACTGTAGATTCATTTGAAAATCAGAGTTCTTTACGCAGAAATATTTCACAATCCAGAAAAGGCGCAAATGGTTCACGTTTCTACATTTGTGATATGCCAATATCGTATTTACGAATATGTGTAATAAACTTCAATATGCGCCGCGTTTATGGAATTCGTCAGTTAGTAGATAGAAGTCATGCTTTATGCTGATAAAACGTCACCTCATTTGGACAAGGTTCTGACTTCACTTTACCTTGTTCAGAGATATGAGGTGTAAAATATTGCAAAGACAATTTCTCATTGTCTATTTACTTATTTCTGATATTTTGAGGTTAAGTTTTATGTAGAGTTTTTTTTATATTTAGCATATTTCAAAGGAAAATTTTTAAATAAGATGTATGTTAATTTTGTGCATGGCTACGCTTAAGTCGTTGAGATTCCAGCTTTTTTAGGGTACTGTCTGGTATTAATGCTTATAATTTAGATTTGTTGAATAAACTTAGTTGTTGCCGACTTATTGCATATATTTTCCATTGTTCTCATTTCCAATCGGCTGTTTATTCATAAGAATATTATGTAATATAATTTCGATTCAAGAAATGATTAACTTCCTGCCATTTCTTAAGAAGTGCAATAATTAGCGATTGAAAAGAAATATAATTTAATGCGTCTGGTTGCGCGGTGCGATTGATAACTTCCTTTGCTTTGATTAAGTTACAGTGAAAAAACCTCATGCACGTTAAGAGGATTGACGAATTTCCGTTGTAATCGCGGATGACACACCAATTTAATAAATACATCAACTTGAAATATTAGTTTAGTGATTGGTGGTTGATTAACCAAGTGATTAAAAAAACTAGTGGTTAGGTAACTAGGTACTAGGTATCTACTAATGATACAAATTTGCATAACCGATTATGCCTCTCTCGAAATGTTGAATCTGTGATTTTGTTTTATTTTCAAAACTCTAATGACAGGGGTTCGCTGGAGGCTCACTAAATTAATTCCGACGAATTCGTAACCATAATATAATTATTAAATTAAATATATTATAATATATATTTAAGATTAATGAAAACAATACCTTACAATTAAAATATTTTATGTAAAGCAGTTTGAAAAATTTATAAAACCTTTTTCAACTATATACTTAGCTTTAAGCACCAGATTAATTTTTCAGAATTAGTAACTTCCCGTTTACAAACTTCTAAGATTTTAGTAATTCGTTCATAATTATAAACCCCACGGAAAGATCAATTTTCTAGGCCTGCTAGGGAAAATTCAACCTTAGGTCCGCCGGGCTGAGCTTCCAATATTTTTGTGCACGGCTTCTTCACTTACGTCGCTAAGATTCCACCTTTATTTTAGGGTATTGTCCCGTTTTAAATACATCTATTTAAATTTCACTTTTGTTTTCGTGTATGAATTCATATCTTGGAAGCAGAAATCAACGCACTTCACGACATCCGATCGAGCTGAAACTTTGTAGATAGACTCGTTGTCGATTATAATACATTCTTTCATTTTTTGGTGGCAATCACGCATACACATGCGGATATATGCACTCTCATCATATATCAATTTCTATGAAATTTGATGACATTATTTGTTTATTTATTTCACGCCTATTAAGGCTTTTACATACATATATATATATAAAAAATATTTACTAAATTATACACGAAAATATTGCAGAAAACGACTATTTAAAACAATTGCAGAAAAATAAATATAAAGTCAAAATATCACTGAACTTGATCCACACAGAATGTAGGCACAAAACATAAAAAATCCAAAATATTTTTTTCTGTTTCAGTTGACAAAATTATTATGTGTTAGTCAAATTAAATACCTTTATTAAAATATTCCACTACTTGATGAAAAAAACTTCAATAGGGTATGCTTGTATATTGAAATTGATGTACTAAATATATCAACAACATCGTAGTATTTGTTTCCTAGCTGTTGAATCTGTCGCATAGGAGTGTGATATTGGGACGTTGATATAGAATTGCTACAATAATATGGTAGGTACTGTCTTGTAACCGACCTGCTTGGAGTATGAAAAGAGATTATAGCTGATAAATGTTTTATCCTATTCGGATTTGGATCGATTGTTAGAGTTGTCGACTCCAGTTCCCGGGTAGGAAGGTTCAACCCTTAGTTAAACCATTTTTTGTTTCTAAAGTTTTAAAAGTCATTTGAAAATAGATGTATTATAGAAAAAAAACTTTGTTTTGTTTGGTTGTTTTGAATTAGTTTTTATGGCTACGTTTGTGATGATGTAAGTACTAAGCAGAGTGTAATGATAATGCCATAGTTTTTACAGCCCTCCTCTATAGGACTAGGGAGGGCTGTTCTGAGACGACGTGTAGTTTTCAAATTTTTGTATTTAGTTTCTAGTTGTCTTTAATGTTTGCAAGTTGATTATCAATCTGTTCACTCAATGTTTTTACTTTTGTTTTAAATATATTCATTTCTGTTATTTTTTGTTTGATTTTGTAGTATAGTTTCGTAGCATGAAATTTAATATTTCTCTGTCCAAGAGGTGTATTCAAACTAAGAATAACCAGTATAGGTACGATCAAGTGAATCAGATAGTTGAGTCGGGCCATGTCAAGATTCAGAATAATAGAGGAGCATGTATGAATGTGAATGAGGCAAGAAGTGTGTGCCAAGACCGAATTGTTTGGCGGTCCGTCCTCTCTGCCAAGGGGTATTCTTCGGCAAATTTCTATTTCTCTTTGGCAGTGGAGTATTTCGTAGGCAGCGTTGGTAGGAATCTGAAGGTCATTGTTTCCAGGAGTGACGGATGTACATATATTAATGTTGTTTAGAAAATCATCTTTGATTTTATCATTAGTATTGGCCCGTACCCATAATTTTCTAACGGTGTTTTTTTTCGTAGGTGGTCCTTGTTGGAGATAGAATCTGACGGTACCTACCCAGACTGGGTTCAGGCTTATGCCGCAGGACTACTGGAGGGAGCCCTCACCTGGCAGCTCATCCACTGGCACTGGCAGAACATCATAGGTAAGCCTTCACTAACTCTTTAAATCTCTTCGCTCAAGTGATGAGAGAACCCTTGAAATTCCGACCCACCATTGAACAAAATCATTCTAATTACAAGCGTCATACTTTTGAAGGAAACTGCCCTCTGTTAGTTTTTATTTGTTTAATGGCATCCTTGAATTTGTGTTGTATGTAATAATATATTATCAATTTATATAATCTTTGTACTGAAATTTTCTCAAATTTATTTTATTTTAATTAAAGTGTATTATATGTAGAGAATTAATAATGACACTCAAATTAGTTTTTCGATATCTCTTAACCGTAGTTCACATTCTTTCAAGGTAAAACGGATGCAATGGTGTCCCGTGACGTCACAGAATACACAATTCAGTACAATCCATAATTCGAATCGAAGTGCTGCAGTTTAGCTGCATATTTACCGTGATGTCACACGCCTTTCGGCCAGTTGCAAATACCAACATTTTGACGGCTTATATCTTCTATACTATTTGGGATTTTCCAAAAATTAAAAAAATTCTTTCCTCAGCATGCTCTAATCAATATGACAAATTTGTAAATAACATGAAATTTCTCATCATGCTAGGTGCTATTTTTGTCCTAGTAGAACTGAATATATCTTGTATAGATGATAAACATGTTTATTATCTCTTGAAATCAGTTGATGAGTGATAACTTAGTTATTAGTATTACAGTGACAAGGTTTTTGGACTGTTGTTTTAGCCTTTGTTTTCAATTAGGAAGACAGTACGCTTATGAATGTTTTGCTGAACATCTCCCATACTTTTCGTTTTGTGATTTTTTTTTAAATAAGGATATTCCTGCGCTGCACTCTATACAATAAATTCTATCTCTGGTACCTAGACCACCATTCAGTATTGAAACTTTGCTTGACATGGCTCTAGCCATGTTTGGTGACCAGTTCTGTATAGCCAGGTACTTCCCCTTACAACATACCTCAATTGGGAATACCTTAGTCTCACTCTCAATACAATTAGTTGGGAGCAGTTGGGACTCTAGTGCGGTATTTACATAACAAAAAATCGAAATTGGGCCGAAACATGCATTCAACCCAAAGATATTAGAAGAACGAGATGTGCTATGCGCAGTTCGTACTGAGTGGAATTGTTTTGCCGAGTGTCGCCGGTTTTGTTCACCAATACTACTGCACACCTTCGCTTACGCTAAGGCATCGCTAAGGTATCCGCACTAATACATAGAACAGATTTCTGTGCGTACACGTCCCGATACCATTCAAAGTACCCTAATTAGGTAGTACTTCGGCTACGGTCCGGCGGCCAACATAGCATATCTCGTTCTTCTAATATCTTTGATTCAACCAATATTCATTTATACGCATACCCAATTTCTACCCATTTATAACAAGTTCCTCGTTAACTTTTTAAGTTTAAAGTTCAAAAAAAAAAAAAGTTATTTTTGAAGATAATATCTGTACATTTGTTATGCCGGAACGTTAATTATATGAAAATCGATCGATAGAAAAAAATCGCAAAGTAAGCTCCGAAAATTATTCAAAACACGTTTGGTTCTGTTATTTAATATGTTATAGGCATGAAAAAATTTACAGTGTATCTTTAAATGCAACTAAAGGATTTGAGAGAGATTTTTGATCTATTGTAAATGAGTCGTGTTTTATTAAATATTTTCACCATTTTCGCTTAATTATTATAGTTTTTTTAACATTAGTGCGCTCCCTCTAACATTCGTATTTACATATCTCCCTTTAAAACCATCTTTAACTTTTTTTTGTCTTTCTTTACTATACGTATATATTTATTATATTATATTGTATCTTTATTATATTATATTATATAACTGAACTGCCCCAGTAACAATCTTTTATATTTATTTTGTGATAAAATGAAGATATCCACTGATTCGGCATAATTAATTCCCTCCATTAGTATTCTGGGCAATGAGGAGTACATAAATATTCCGGTAGTTAGACCCAGAATGTCTACACTGAAATAAATTCCGACTTCTAGTATTACGCAGTGGAATTTGAAAGCTTATCAATGCAAGCAATTCTGGACTACTAAATGCACAATTTAAATTCCAATTCAGTAAAAATCCTTTCAGATTATTTAAAAGATTGTTGTAGTTCAAAACTATTGCTGGGATACCCATTTTGAAACTCGGAAAGCGTAAGAATTTATTTTGAATTCTTTCAATAGCAGACGGGAGAATAATTGTAGGTATTCAAGTTGACTTCTAACTTCTCTGTTGATGATTAGATTATGTTAATTCTTATTTCCAGAATCTCGATGCAACCATCACGCTGCGGATTGTGCGAAGATACGGGAACAGCTGGAAGACAACGTGGCTGGTGTGAGAAGCAGAGGAATCAGGAATCAAGAAGACGCTTTATGGCATCAGGTAAAGTTATTGAATACCATGTTATATGCGTTTTGTTACCGTATTGATTAGTTATTATTGATGCAGTTAATATGTTGACGGTCTGCATACTTTCCGTCAAGATATATCAGATCTGCATAAATCAGGACACGTGTATTATGCATTCTTTCCTGTTCCACCTTATTCTGTAGATAGTCCAGTCTGATATGACTTGAGATTTTCACTGCCGAAAGTATAAACATGATTAATTTTTGGGTTATTATGCCATGTTGCGCTTCCTCCTTCTTCAGCTTACGTTTTGGAGAGCGTTACCATGTCCATCATCAAGGAAGATCTGTAGATTGTGGTAAGTGTGTGTTTATGTGACGACGAGGCTAATCTTAATAGTTTGTTCTTGGAATCCAATGCTTTACTATTATACCAAAACTAAATGCCAAAAACCACATTAATTTTCTTAATACTCAAATACTTACCATAAGAGCATTAACGCTTGCAACATGGCATCACTTCTGCATACATAATCGCACACTTCCTAACAATCTATACATCTGCCTGATGATGCACACCAAACGCTGTTCAAAACAGGAGGAAGCGCAACATGGCATAAACACCCAAAAATTAATTACGGTAGTAGTCCAGTCTCTTTAATAAATCTCACTCCGGTTGTCAATGGTTGTTTGTCTCTGTATTAGCACAACATAGGTTTTAAGGTACATGAGCCTTCTTCATACCACGTCTTATAGCTGTTGATGCTTCCCACTCCTATCAAGGTATTTCCTGAGGTGACCGTGCCTCTTAATATTCCCACTAGCTCCTTCTGTGAATGCTTACATCTTTGCTGTACTAGACACTCACATCAGTGACATTGACTATAAACTGCCGCCTTCTTCTTGCCTTAAGCCATGGTTAAGAATTTGCAAATGAAACGCTGACTGTACGAATGTCATCGGACAACTGCTGGTTGGACCAGTTACTTTCCTATTTATTGGGCTAAATGTTTACGCTGTCTACACGTGTTAATAGGGTTAATTAATTACTCAAGTCCCACAGTTGCAGGCATAATTCAGCCTTAAAAGATTACAGAACACGTGCACGGTGATTTCATGTAACAAATGAAAACTATGAAGTCATCGTACAGATGTGTGAGAACAGAAACATAAATCTCCTTAACTTTTTGAATTATAACATTTTAGGTATGCATAAATTCCTGTTTTCCGATACATTTGCTTTGGGTTTTCAACCGTGTGCCTGTGAGCTCTTTGAACTATCTTAATCATAGCATAAAGACCTTGTCTTATCTCGTCCAGTGATCTTAATAAATTCCGTCAGCAAAATTATATGTATTGTATCTTTATTTTCTAGGTCAATCTTTTCTACCACCAAGTTGACGGCCTGTCGACAGGCTGGAACTTTGCCGTCAAGAAGAGCCGCAACGAGCTTGAGATCCCTCTGGTGGACTTCATCTGGCTGAACTCCCTGAACGATGTCACCACCATTGAGAGGATGCTGAACATCTCATCCAGGAACCAGGCTGGCGAGGACCTGCCCGGTTTGTCAGCTTCCTTCATCAGGCTCGTGGCTGATGATGGGGACGATGTCACACCTAAGAGAGAGAAGGTTATCGTTGGACACAACTCCGCTGGAAGGTATTTATTGTTTCGCCTTCATGCTCTTCTTTATATCTCAACTAGCTGAAGTACCCGGCGTTACTCGGGCTTTATACAAAGTTTTTAGAAATCTTCAACTTATTAACTTATAAAATAAATTTAATTCTGGACTCAGTTAACTTATATAATAAATATGAAAATTTTGTTATGATTTTAATAGTAAATAAATGTACTCATTGGTTTTGTTATTCCCAGCTACAAGACCATGCTCCGCCTCATGAAGCACTACAAGCTGAACTACCACCACAACCTAATTCCCTCCTCCGCCAAGATCTACGGCTCCAGCATCAGCTTCTCGGGTTACCCGGCCGCCGTGTCTTCCATGGACGAGCACTACACCATCTCCGGTGACGCTGGCAGCAAGCACCACATGACCGTCTCTGGGACTTCCATCAACAACTTTAATCCGGAGCTATGGGCCAAAATTAACCTGTTCGATCATGTAAGATTTTATTTCATTGTCATCACAATAGGACGGAGGGTAGGATCTGTGTTCTCCACAGACTTCTCCAACCATTTCAGGAGGTGAACCTTTATCCACTTGAGTGATAGCGTAGTAATTAAAAAAAGCCTTGAGTGATGGAGATTTCCAAGTGTTTTTGGTTTCGGCCGCGCTGTCCAAAAATCATATCTCGTAATAATAATAAAGAAACATATTATAAATTGTTTACTGTCGTTAAAAGTAAATGAATCCATTTATATTTCACTGTTTATCTCATATTTTTAGGTTTTATATAACTTAAAAAAATCATTAATTTTATAAACGCTTGAATTATGTATGTCAGTTACTTAATGCCCTATGTTGTAATTATTTGGGGCAATCTTAAATATTACTAGTTCTGTATGTTGTCTATGGTCTACTGGAAATGACTATAGTCACAGACAATTAAAAATTCAATTTTTAAAAACTGCTATTTAAAATAACATCTACACGCAGACTACATGACACAAAACATTACCTACCTATGTAGAATATTCCATGAGATGAAAATTATTGACTGACATCTTTTGGTATTTGATAGAAGCTTAATCAAGCTAGCGATTAAACATATTAGCTGACTGTGGGAAGTTTAAAATAAATTATACACAGCTACTCAAATAAGGCTAGCTATCGCTCAAGGGCATTAGCCGTGCTTCCCGTATTTGAGTGGCTATCGCTTGTGTGCTATAATGATTGTATTCTCACTTCTTATCATCATCACGGTACTACGTTCAAGGATAGGATTCGACGATCTCTTGCTCCAATCCATAGCCATTCATCTTCAACCTTTGGACCTTCTCATCATAATCAAATCTTCTTCTACACACTTAATCCACCTTCTTCGATCTGCTTTTGTGTCGCTTCCTGTCCTGTCATCTGGAATTTACATTGTCCTGTCATCTGGTACACTTGGCAGTCCATCGCAAGTCTTTTGTTTTTGTTTGTGTTGGTGGAATAAAATGTTCTCTGAAAATCCTTGAATACGTAGGAAAGTAATTGGAACAATCGTGAAGGTGCCGAAAATAAGTGACAGTAAACCTGTTGCAGAAAAATCATATGTTTGCTGTTTTTTCTAGAATTTTTAGTCGAGTAATGACTTACTTAATTTTTTACTTTGTGGTTCGACACATAGATGAAAATAAAACAATTACTTTGTTTATAACCACAAATTTTTATTTATTTAATTTTCTAGAACTGACCGGTTTCACTTGGTGCAAGCATCTTCGGGGCTTAAAATTAAACTGTTTAATTTATTAATTAATTATTCGTTTTTTTAGCCTCTTCATTCAATGTGGTATTAAAAAAATAATCATGTTCTCTTATTGCAAAAAATTCGTCAATAATTATTTTTTCTTTAAGGTCCTGATTGGTCCCAGAGTGATGGCTGCCAACCGCTTAGCAGCTGACGGACTCCACTGGTCACGCCTGATCTCCCGGGTCAACTCCGGGACCGCCCTTATGCAATGGACGGTTCTGAACTTGGCTAAACTGACCTCCCTGAATGCCACGGCCGCCCCCGCCCCTGCACTCACCAAGACTAACACCAGCCCTGACAACTCGCTGTATAGATATATACATTCTTCTATCGACGGAGATTTGGGGTTTGTAAACTTTTTAAGATTTTTTTAATATTACACATTACGTATGAATCGTGAACAACTCGAGGAACTGTGACGAAGAAATAAACGGTTGAAAAACCAAAGCACAGATAGTAACTACTGAGTTCGGAAATTGTACACATCACGTATGAATCATGAACAACTCGAGGAACTGTGACGAAGAAATGAACGGTTGAAAAACCAAAGCACGGATAGTAACTACTGAGTTCGGAGATCGTACACATCACGTATGAATCATGAACAACTCGAGGAACTGTGACGAAGAAATGAACGGTTGAAAAACCAAAGCACGGATAGTAACTACTGAGTTCGGAGATCGTACACATCACGTATGAATCATGAACAACTCGAGGAACTGTGACGAAGAAATGAACGGTTGAAAAACCAAAGCACAGATAGTAACTACTGAGTTCGGAAATTGTACACATCACGTATGAATCATGAACAACTCGAGGAACTGTGACGAAGAAATGAACGGTTGAAAAACCAAAGCACGGATAGTAACTACTGAGTTCGGAGATCGTACACATCACGTATGAATCATGAACAACTCGAGGAACTGTGACGAAGAAATGAACGGTTGAAAAACCAAAGCACGGATAGTAACTACTGAGTTCGGAGATCGTACACATCACTTATAAGTCGTGAACAACTCGAGGAACTGTGACGAAGAAATGAACGGTTGAAAAACCAAAGCACAGATAGTACCTACTGAGTTCCGAGATCGTACTTTTGTAATGTCAGGCTCCAAGGCTTTGAATACAGTACATTGTGAACTGCGATAAGCTTCTTCCTTTTATTCAAAGTCACATACCTAATGCATTTTCTTACTGTAGTATTTTTCAGTTGATATTGGTGTTGCATCATTGCAATGTAGATATCATCTAGTATTCGTAGGAATTAACAATGTATGGAAGGAGGGAAAACAGGCTGACCAATCACTCACCACTGTAACGAGTACAAATACTATATTATGCGCTTCCAAGATAGCCAATTTCCTTCTTTTTTACTTTTCAACGAGATTAAGTACAAGAAAAACACCAACAGCTTGCTTCCAAGCATCTTCCAAGGTAGTAAGTACCATGTAGAGGTGAAGCGTATATACTAGAACGGATGTTTGGAACAGATATCTCAAAGAGACTTTCGTACTTAGTATTTATTCTCAATAATTGCGCGTTTTGCGAGTATTGCGCGTCTTGCGAGTATTGTGAGTCTTGAGAGTATTGCACGTCTTGCGAGTATTGTGAGTCTTGCGAGTATTGCGCGTCTTGCGAGTATTGCGCGTCTTGCGCGTCTTTCGCATCCCCCCTTAACCCAAACATGCATTATCCACAAAACAAATACACCAGAGGACACGAAAAAAAATGTGGGGAATTTTTCCCTTGGAAAGCTCCCCCCCCACGTATTAATTGTGTGGAATCACTGAGTGAGCAATACCCCACACAAAAATTCTTTTTGGCATACCATCACTTGTAATTAAGTACAAGTGCGATGTACTAGGGAAGAGGTATTTGCAATAAGTATTTATTCTCACTTGTACCAGTTGTTCCAAGTATCAAGACGAACTAGTATGACTTACCTCTAGTCCCATGGTCCCAATACTTCTTCTGTTTTCAAAACAAATGCACTCGAATTTGCACTATGTTCTTTCCATTATTCCAAATTTCAAATACCTTTCCAGCAAGGTGATGATTAGGGATAAGTAGGAACTGGGTAAATGATAAATGAGTATATAAGCATACACTCATTTCAAAACCAAACATTATGTGATTTTTTACAAATTATTTTTTTTTGTATTCGTTTTCATGTACTGATATTAATGATTCTATATAATATTATTATTTTACAGAGCGCATCCTAGTCTCGGAAAGTTGCTGAGACGAAGGGTCTGGCACAGCGGAGGGCCGGGACTTCTCTGGGAAGTGGAACAGCTGCCTGGACACACTCACGCTGCTGACCAGACCAACGTCCTCAGGGCCAAGGGCTATTGGGCCGACTATGGAATCCCGCATTATCAGGTAGCTTTCTTAAAGAACTCTAACTACCCTAGAATAAGTTAACCCAACCTAATCGAACCTAGTCTTACCTAACCCCACCCAACCGAACCAAACCCAACATAACCTAACCTTACTTTTTTCTAATCTTATCCATTTCCTGTGATCCTTGTTAAGAATAATAAATTCAGTAACAAATTAAGTATGTATCTAGATTTAAAAATAAATTCTTTTAGAAATTTATTTTCTTTATTTATAATGTTCTGTTTTCATGTTTCAGGATATTAAAGAAATCTCTGGAATCAAAAAGATGGAATCTCAATACGGGGACATGTACTCTCTACTCAAATCACCAAGAGCTATCTTATTCAAAAATGGATTTGAGACGGCCGTCGATGTCGAGACTGTTCTTCTTCTGATGCGCAGTAACCACTACGAAAGAGAAGTCATCAGCGATGATAAACTAGCAACACCAAAACCAAATCCAGATGAACCAGAGGTTGAACCAGAAGATATCGTTTCAGATTCAGAAGAAGTGAAAGAGATCATCAAATCTTTGGAAACAGTCAAGAACCACGTGGAATCAAAAGATTCGGATGGTGTCGCTTCAATTCTGACACTGCAAGAACAAAAAGACATCACTTCACAAGTCAATGAAATCCTGGAACAGCTTGCTCTTACTAAATTGGGTGATTCAGACGAAGACAAAGGCTCTGAAAGTGCGTCAGCTGAACATCTGAATCTGGAGTCTGATAGTGTTGAAGAAATTGAAGACAGGTTGGTAGATGAAGGATCTTGGCATGGTCTTGGAGCAAGAGGAGACCTCCATGGATGGCTTGGAGAAGACACCAGTGGTCTTGTGCCCATGGGTGTTATCGACAACAAAGCCTTCAGTGGTAAGTCCAATAATCTTACATTTATTCTAATTGTAGATTGAAAAAGAAACACTTAAGGATAAACGTAATGTATGTTATAGTCCACGCGTTCATAGTTAGCGTTAACTTAAGTATTTTATTACAATACACTTTTTGCAAGATATCCTTTACAAAATTAAGACAAATTATTTATTTGCGCCCGTACATAAGCAAATGAATATGAATAAATACGTTTCTCAAAAAGAGTACTTTAATGATATAATTAAATTAACGTCATCTATGAACGCGTAGATTATAATATACATTACGTTTACCCTTAACGAAGGCACCCTGACGACGGGTTGTTTCACAGAAATTAAAATGAAAATGAAACATTGTCTTTTCAACTTATTACAATTTGATTGGAAGTAACGCGACCTTTCAAATGTCAAAAGACAAAATGGCACTGAACGGTTATTTGATGACTGTGTTGCACGTGAATTTCTACGAAAAAACTGGGCCTTGTTTTACATTATCAAGGTTGGTTGATTTCCAACACAGCTAACGAAAACTATACCAAGACCAATGGTGGCAATTTTATATTTTGAAGACAATTTGTGTTTCATTATCAAATATTGACATTTTAACTATTGTTTTCAGGAACTTCTGATGGAGTCAAAGATTTCGAAGCCATTTCGGGACCATCATATTCCAGAGCTCTTGAGGCATCCCTCGAGTCCCTTCTCACGCCGGCAACCAGGAAGAAGGCAAAATTCGGTCTTGCTGCCCTTCTTGACAAAATCCGTAAATCCAACATAGCTTTCGTGTCTTCAGAGTCTGAGGAATCAACAGAAGGTGACGAAGAAGAGCCTAAAGATTTTGAAGAAGCTCTGGAGCACGTTGTCAATACAAACATCCAAATTGATCCTCCAAAGCCATATTCCGTCCCCCCATTCCAATGGACCAAAAGCGACTTTGCAAAGGAGCCTCATGCCGGCCAACCAGATCTCTGGGCTTTTACCGGTGTAAAACCTGTATGGGTTTGGTAAAGAAAAACGTTTTTTAACAAATAACTTCGAAGTATTTACCTTTTTTTAATACTTGCTTTAATTTTATCAGAGTTTTAACGATATTAAATATTATGAAATCGAATACAATAGCCTTACTTGGACTGCATATGATTATTATTACGTAATCTTAAAAGATTCTCAAATGTTACTTTTTCATTTAACAATCAATGTTTGTGGTATTTTTAATAGATATGTTTTTTTTTTACGATACATATAACTTTTGAATACCGTTATAGATTTTGTATATGTCAAAATGTAGTTAATGTTACGAGGGTTACTTTTAATGAATCATGACTTAGATAGTATTTAGCTACATGTCCGTTTTATAGTTTGATTTTTTGCATTTTGTCGCTGAAATTTTATTTCTCATATTTGATTTGTTGAAAAATTGACTACTATGGGTAAAATAGCAATATGTATAATGTTTTATCTTTTAGTTTGTTTTGACGTTTTGACCCTTTCACAAATATTTTAACCTTCGATTTTTTAAATATTTTTTTGTAAAATGAAATCTACTTGCAACCCATTTAATTTTTTATTTATCTTTTATATCCATTGCTTTAATCTTATTTTTTGTAATTAATTCAGGTTATTTTTAAAATCGTTCATTTTTGGAAAATTCATTTTCATCGAAAATTATATCTTCTTTTATTCTACTAATTTCTTGTCCTCTTTTTGACATTTCTGCTTAAGAAAATTGTAATTTATTCCTGTGATGTAAAATTTTGAATGTCATTGTCGAATATTTTTAATAAAATTTAAATCTTCTAATCTGTGTTTTTATTATTATTTTATTTTATTCATTTATTCTAGTAACCGGATAACTCATCAAAATGACAATTCGACACACCTTTAAAAAGTGATTTAAAGTCATGAAAAGTGATGAAACTAAAACTAGGTTAGGTTTAACTAACGTAGGTTAGATTAATAGGTTAGTTTTTTTTTTTTTTTATCACTTTCTAAAGGTATGTTGAATTGTCACTGTGTTGAGTTATCATGGAACCATTTATTCTAAGGTTACAAAACAACTTCGAAATAAAGAATTGGAACATTCATATTCCTGATGGTTTTACGGAGGGTGGGAAAAAAAAGATTTTTTTGTAGATCTTTCCCACTACAGAAAGAATTAAAAAAGATTATTTTTGTATTAGAATGTGATATTCAATCGACTGCCGTGCAAGTCATTGGTTCACTGATTAGATGTTTAATTAGAGGAAACGCGGGAATAGGTATTGTACACAACAATATACCAAAACACATCATCAATATGTATTATAAAAGTAAGTGTGCAATGTGCGTACTGCTAAAACTCAGAAACGAGTCCCGGTACGATCAGTATATATATGGTGTGGTAACCCTTTATCCCCCATCCATGAAGAAGTTTCCCGTTTTTACCTGAAGGGCGTGCTTTTGAAGATTTAAGGGCTGAATGTTTCGCCCTCTACAAATTTGTAGAACAGTCCAGAACCTTTGAGAGTATTCGAGAGCATTCCACAACATTCCAGAACATTCCGGAACATTCTAGAATATTGTGGAGTGTTCGGGAACATTTTAATATATAAAAATTCAGCCTGATTATGTTTGTACTCGCAAAACTAGAAAAGTAGTAGTCGACCGACATTGGTGAAAATTTAGAAGTTTGTTGTTATTAGTGCCAGGAGTGTTTAGAGATGTTTAAATGGTAGAAGACGTTTGAGATGCCCGAGGAATGCTTAATGCAATATCTATGCATCGTAAAGAGATACGGAGTCGAATTAAAATCCAGTATACCAGGGGTCACCAAATAGCGGACCGCGGTCTGGATCCGGACCGCTGACCTATTTTGGGCGGACCTTGTGTTAACAGGTCCGCACAAAATAGATTCAATGATTTTATTGAGAATGTCATCGAAATCCTCAGTAACATTTACTCTCTGCATCTCGGTGATGAATGGAGCAATGAAGCTGCAAATATTTTCGGGAGTAATAAAGCTGCTTTCCAGATGGAAATGATCGATTTCCAAGAAAATGCATTTTTAATACATCAAAAACAGGAAGTTTCTTGTCAAGAGTTTTGGATAAAAAGCATTTGTTTGTGGTAATAAATACCCAGAATTAAAAGAAATAACGTTGAAACTTCTCACTTTGTTTTAACATTTTCCAAGATGAAGTTCATTGCTTTATACAAATTCTTTATACATAAGGGTTAAAATCGCATTTAAAAAAAAAAAAACGCCGGATTTCAAAAAAGCCTGCCGGCGGTCGAGCCACAGTTGACTGGTTAAAAATAAATTCCAGAACACACTTAAACTTCTTTTTATTTATAACATTTGTTTATTATTTAATAAAATAATGTTCCGGAACCCATTCATTTTATTCATTCATTGATATTGTTTATTGCTATTGTTTATTGTTTATTGCTTCGTCCTAGACATAAGAATTGATAAGCACCCACTTGTATCTTGACTTCCGGACCGAACAGACACGCGAAAGCGTTCAGTTTGAGACGAAATTCAGGACATGGGGCCTCTGAAGATGGACAGTGGGATCTGTCCGAAACGTCAGAAATTAAAGTCCTTTTAAGGACTACTTTACGCGGGTAAACCGAGAACATTATATGTATGTATGTATATGTATATATATCTGAGCATCTATATATGTGTATGTATGTATGTTTGCATGTATAAAAAACATATATTTTGTTTTATATTTTCCTTAAATATGTTTATTTTTTTTTTTTTTTCTTCTATATTATGTTTTATTTTTTATTACTACAACATATGGTTTTATTGTAATTTATAGTATTATGACTACCACAACACGGGCATAAGCCTAGTGTGGGAGTTATTAAGTACAGTAAAATTGTAATTCATAAAATTCACTGATTAAATAAAAAAATAAAAAAAAATAAATAAAAAAAAAAAATTGTATCTACGCATATTTAAATAGTACACTTTATTATTTCAATTGTTAAGCTGGGGGGGGGAATGTTAGGCTTTTTCCCTTCCGGACCGCAACGGTCATGTATTTTAAAATAACGGACCCCTAATGAAAGTAATTGGTGACCCCTGCACTATACAGTACTGAATTTTGGAAGAAGTCTGAAGCGCCCGAGAAAGAGATTAGCTATAGCGAAGCATTGCTGGGGATCTACAAGTCTCTTTATGTAAAGAAGAGTCACTGTGGCGGGCATTGTGGATTTGATTTTTATACATATCTACAGTTTTATGTCAAGACTGATGAAATTTTCATCAAAACAAGAGGAAGGTCACTGTTTACATCTGAGTTAAAAAAAACTAAATCCTGGGCAACGCCATTTTTAAAATAAAAAAGTCCAAATCGAGGTTTTTTTCATCCCCTATTTTCTCCTCCAAAACTGGACTGATTATTTTATATTTTTTCACCAATTATATTAGTATTCGTACCTAGATCTAGAAATGCCACTCCGACTCCAACTAATGAAAAGTTATATGAGTATCAGAACTCAACAGATTAAGATTAATCACCATACTAACAAGCCACTGCCGATTACATTTGGAGTTCCACAAGGAAGCACTCTAGGGCCCGTTCTATTCACCATTTACATAAATGAACTCTGCAATGTGGAAACAGAGGGAGAAATAGTTAGTTATGTTTTACTTTTTAAATCTAAAGTCTAGAATAATGTGTATAATATATAAGAATTTCGAATCACCCGAATGAAAACATGGTTATATACAAACATATCGAAAAAAAATTCACAATGTATAGTATAAATAGCAAGGGACAGCCAAAAAACAATACTAAAACCGTAAAAAACACGAATTCGTATAATTATATGTCTTTAAGTTTTTTTTAACAAATGTGTATGACTGTTGGCGACGGCGTTCAAACTAAGCAATTTTAGGGGTTTTGGAGGGTAGGTACCTAACTTAACCTAACTCCTAAAAGACGTAAATTATCAAAAAAGCAAAACATTTGCACTCGAAATCCAGAGAGGTATTAGGTATTTGTATACACAAAACGCTACTTGTAGCCAATGAGTTAGAAAACTCACTAACTTATTCAACAATTTTGCATGGTACTTCTGATGTACTTTGAATTCATAGAATTTCATGTGGAAAACTTGTTCATTAGTATAAGGACAAATTTATAACAAAATCACTCCATAAGATGTCTATACATGAGTACCTACTTACTTTTAGTGTTCCGGCAACAACATTTCAGACACGACTTTAGAGCTTTCTAAGAAGTTAAAAAGTAAAATTACTGTCCACGTGTAAAAACTGAACAGTGCGTTTTGGTGGTAAGTATAAGTAATACAAAATCACTACTAAACGCATTTTTATTTTTCACAAAAACAGCGCTACACAAAATACAAATCATCCGAATATTATTGATTACAGTGATCACCTACTAGTAGGCTTTCACTGGTTTTGACAATTAGGGGCGTCAACATTTTGCTCGCACCAAGCGCCGCGTTAGCTCTGGGCCAGCCATAGGGTCAGCCCTAAATATACACTACATTGGATAATGTCGTTCGTTATGCAAAATAACTGGCTTATTAATGGATGGAGGTAACGAAGCTCTTAGAATTGAAAGAAATCTACATATCTAGATCTATACACTTAATTAGTTTATCTAATCGATCAATTGATTCCCTTCCAGCATCGAGAAACAAAAGTTGTTAGTTATAAGTTATGACTTATGAACCCATGAACTTATTCTCTCCCTTTTTAGTGCCAAAAAGTACATGCGGACTTCAAATATTTATTAACGTTAATATTACATTGTCGATTTATTAGTATTTTTAACTTTTACGTGGCCGTCTGACGTTTAGGAATGTCAATTCATAGAGAGATGCGTCAGTGTTGCCAGCGTATATCGAATTCTGATTTATTGCGTTATCAACATCGGTCTGGATATCAACGGTGCGACCGTGCTTCGGTGTAAAATCATCGGTAGTTACGCCTATCGATCCGATATTGGAAAGTTATCTATTTCACCGTGACATTGAAACTTAAGTGTAAACATAAATATAATATTTTAGAAAAGAGGTGATAGAAAATATTTCAGTTAAGATATTCAAAATTTAAAACAACATTTTAAGAATGGATCAAAAACCTTTCATCCTCATTAAAAGACGTATTTAATGACAGGTTAGAGGTTTTAGAGTCTGACTGATCCCTAAAAGGGCTTGAAACGCCCACACCCAGATGGTTGGCTCAATCAAAAACACTCATTATGACATGACCCATGGCAAACCCATGCACCCTCTGCCATTGACCGCTAATACAAGATTTGAAAAATAATATTTTAGGGTTCCAGAGGCAAATGTCGCCTTCATTATACAAGCAAAGTAATGTATAGGCGTGTTATTAATTCAATGGGTATTCCCTTGGATAAAACTCTTTTCCAGTTCCAACAACTGATAGTAAAACACGGAATTCACATGTAATAAAAGTAGCTTTAAAGAGATATTGATTATTTATTTTTAGTGCATAGCGCCATTCTACTGAAATCACATCTTCCTGTTTGGAGTAGAGCGGTACAAATAGACTTAGTCTACATTTAACCAATCATATGAAGTACATAATATTTGCTGTAAGAGAAACCGGTAGGTGAGAAATAGAAATATGCCAACAAATTAATTGTAAATGATACCTACGCCATTGCTGCCATTGCTGTGGATATTCACAAAACCCATAGAATAATATGAAGTTGTTTTATTTCACTTAAAAATATGCATATTTATATATGTTTACAAATTAAAATTTCATTTAGTTAACCATGCTGAAAATGCCACAATTTCATAACCATTCATTATCAACCATAACTCTACCTTAGGTTGTATTGAGGAAACGGGAAACTGGAATTCTGCAATAATATAATATTTTGAAATTGAATTTAAAATTAATTTAATTTAAAGTATTTTAACTTAATTTTGCACAATTTAATTCGGTTCGTTGTCATTTAATGTAATTTATCATAATTATACGTAATTCGATGTAATTTATGGTTATTTGATCTAATTTATTGTATTTAAAAATATTTTAATAAAACTCAATGTAATTAATTGTAATCGACGTAATTTAACGCAATTCAAAATATTATAATGCAATATAATGTAATTTTTGGGTGACTAATGTAATATAATTCAATGTAATTTAATGTAATTTATAATAATTTTGTGTAATTTAATATTATTTAATGTAATGTTATCTGATTTAATATAATTTTATATATCATATGTATTTTAGGAAATAATAAGGATTTGGTAAAATTAAAGCAACTAACTAACTAACTTATATAATAAAAATGTTAAAAGTTGGATAAGAAATAATTTCGAAGCGAGTAACTTTTTTCTATAATTTAAGCTATATGTTTCTAAATAACTAAAATACCACATGTCTTTCTGTAAATTAAAGATTAATTTTTGTAAATCAAAGAAATATACATGCATCTATGTTTTGTGTGTGTGTGTGTGTGTGTGTGTGTGTGTGTGTGTGAGGGTGTGTGTGTCTGTGTTTGTGTGTGTGTGTGTGGCTGTGTGTGTGTGTGTGTGTGTGTGAGGGTGTGTTTGTGTGTGTGTATGTGTGTGTGTGTGTTTCTGTAAAAAAAAAAACCAATCACATTGATCTCTATAGATACTTTTTATAAGTTTAAAAAAAAAAAAAAAAAAATTCTTAAACACCACTGTTTTATCCTTATACTATAATACCCACGCTCAGGCTTCGCCTTTGTGGGATTTTTTTGTTACTCTTTTTCTATATTACTATGTATGTACCTAAATTGTATATGTATCAAAAATTTTGTTAATAAAAAATAAAAAAAATAAAAAATAACTAACGATATTCTATTAACTATAAAATAACTATTGATATTTTTTTTCTCATGCTAAAATATTTTTTAATAGATTAATATTTATTTTCCCATACAAACAATTCAACTTTTTTAACCTAAAAACCACCTTAAAGCGTTGGAATTTCGAAAAAAGGAATTATCTTTTCTGCTTCAAAAATCATGAAGAATCACCCCCTGAAGTTAAGCACTGAAGCACTTTACCCCCGGATACCTGTATTTCTGTGTTTCTGCCGGAATTGAACACAATACGAACACTCCCTTTCTAAAGTTCTAAGTGCGTAAGAGTTCTGGAAAGAAAATTGTACACGATTGTAGTAATTTTATTAACTATTTTTCAAGGCCTAGGGTATAAATATTATAAAAACAAAATACAATCACAAATTAATAGAAGTAACCGAAAAATCGTTAAATCTGCCATCAATGTCCCAGACTTCCTCCATCAACTTTTGAGGCAACTTGTTTTGATGCTAGATATGCACGACTTCTGTACGTAAGACAAAACCTGGTTTTCCCTCAAGCACCCAATCAATTAATCACACAGTATATAACGTAGTTATATATAATGGCTCCAATGAAATGTTATTATTTACAAGCCTGACTCCTCCGATATCACACACATTCACGGTCAACGTTCCTTATAAGATAACTACATGTTATTAGGTATCTTGAACCAGTCGCCACGTATTATTGGCAGATATAAATTTTATACATATCGCCTTCTCAGTGTTATTTAGTTCGCGAAGCTTGCCGCTTCTCAACGCGCGGAATTGAAATATACAGTTTAAATTATCTTCTAAAAACAAGGTAAGGATTTTATATTTACAGTTTTAAAAATGGAAAAATCTATTGTGAACCAATAATTCGTAGAATGTTTACAAAATTTCTGTTATCTCCAGTTTAAAAAGAAGAACAATTTTTAATCCAAATTTCTTGGTAACCTTTTTAAAAAGAGAACAATCTATTTTGAATTATTATATTGTGAAAATAGAGGTACCTACGTAAGGCGCTATTTTTACAGTTTTAAAATGAGAACAATTCATTCGAAATTTCTTTGTTAGCTTTTTTAGTTAGTTTAACAGATTATTCTAAATTGACGATTAGCACTTAGAAATTGGACACTTGAAATTACTGTTTTAAAAAGCGAACAATTCACACTAAATTACTTGGTAAACTTTAAATCACAGTTTTAAAAAGCGAACAATTCACACTAAATTACTTGGTAAACTTTTAATCACAGTTTTAAAAAGCGAACAATTCATTCGAAATTTATTTTGTAAGCTTTTAATTGCAGTTTAAAAAAGCTTACAAAGCTAATTCCAATTAGCTCTGTAAGCTTTTTTTCGAGTTTTACTAAACTCTTTTCATTAAACCTATTTAGACCCATGTCATTTTATTGTATTAAAATCTTTTTATTGAAAGCGTAAAATTATTTCTTATTTAATTTTTGAGCTTTTAATTTACATTTTAAAATTAATAAATTCACTCCAATTTAGGTACTTTGTAAGCTTTCAATAACAATTTTTTAAAGAGAATAATCCATATGTGAGTTTTTTGCATTAAGTTTTGATAAATTCTTATGTTAGTGATTATTACGGTGTGGTTTTATTGATATTACTTTTTAGTTCGAGCCAGTTTGTGATTCTGGACAACCGCGAAGGATTCCATGATGCAGTCACAGGTAAGATAGTTTTCTATCTATTTAGGTAATTGTCGACACCTGCGAAATGATACAAATGGAATATTTATTGTATTCTAATACACAAATATAAACAAACTATAAAATTGGTTTTGAAAGGTACCTACACAAGTTCAGGCGATAACAATGCCTACATTTAATACATATTTGTAAATGAATGTCTTAAATATAAATCACTTTCCTGTCTTTAAATACTGGATCCATTTTAATATCACAGTTAATCTAGACAAAAAAATTTAACTGGAACAAATTAGGGGAAATCTGAATTTTTGCAGGTTAATAGTACTCCCTGCAGTAAGTACTATTCACCTGCGAAAATTCAGCTTTCCCCTAATTTGTTCCAGTTTATTGCGTTCACTTACTGGTTTTCAGAGTTTTTAAAAACGTTTCACAAACAACAAAAGCCATGTTTTTTTAATACCTCAATAGAAAAAAAAACACAACAAATGTGTGGAATCTCCGGCAAAGCCATCTGGCAAAACCAGTTTATGCACACAGAACAGTTATCTCAATATGCATTATTTATTTCCAGTAAGATATTAATGAAAACATTAATAATGTTATTAATAATATATTATGAGTTAATAATAATAGTAATTCCTTCATATTATGCTAGGGATTTAATGTTTAGTATTTAATATTTAAAAAGGAGTAAAAATATAAAAGGTGCGTCTATTTTTTTCTAGACAGCCAACAAAAATAAATTTAAAAAAAAAACATTTGTAATGTAAGTTTTTAGATTCTCACGGCCAAAAGCATTTTTGTTGTTTGTTTTTGGGGTGTTATGCCGTGTTGCGCTAACTCCTTCTTTAGCCGACGTTTCGGACAGCGTTGCAGTGTCCATCATCAGGGCAGATCCGGTAGATCCGAAGATGTGTGAATTTTGGTTGTCGAGTTTGTGCTTATTTATTTGTGGCCTGGGCCCATCCAAGTGCGAAATGCCAACGGAAGTGGCGACATCTTGTGGCGAATTCTGAAAGCTCAGTATTTATGTTAGCCTGGGTCCCGTCCAAGTGCGAAATGCCAACGGAAGTGGCGCCATCTTGTGGCGAATTCTAGAATTAGAAAACCGATTGACAGCGATTAGAGTAGATGTACCCAGTATCAAGGTATAAATGCAATGGTTTTATATTGTGTTATTATATGGTATTGGAGTATACTTAGACATGTTATTTGCGTTTAGCTTTGGTGTAGCCGTCAATTACCGGATACCAAGAGCTGTTGAGCTTAGCTCCGTCGTCTCTATTGATATTAAATGGATTTTTGTAGATTTCAATTGCCTCCATAATCAGGCGTGATCTATAAGTTTTGGGTCTTCCCAGGACCTCGGGAGCAAATCCAAAGTAATGGCCGGTTTCAATTAAGTGTTCGGCGATTGCCGATTTATCAGGGTGGCCAAGTTTACAAGCACGAAAATGTTCTGCTATCCTTTTGGAAATCGTCCGCTCTGTCTGGCCTATATAAACCTTGTCACAACCAGAGCAGCTGAGTTTGTACACTCCATCTGCTTCCAGAGGAAACTTAGTCTTTGCAGACCTCAGTAGGTCTTGGATTTTGGTGGTGGTTCCGAAGACAGTTTTGATGTTTTCTTTTCTCAACAGCCTGGCAATTCTGTCTGTCACATTGTGAACGAAAGGCAGGAAAGCACAGCCTTTTGAGTCTTGTTCAACTCTGTCTTCGTTTGTTGTAGATTTGGCTCTTAAAATTTGCCTTGTCTGACTTGCCGGGTAACCGTTGCGCTCCAGTGCATCGGTCAGTTTTATAAGTTCTGCTCCAAGTTTTGTTTCTTCACATATTCTGGTCGCTCGGGTCACCAACGTATGGATAAGTCCTCTCTTCTGATAGTAATTCCTTCATATTATGCTAGGGATTTAATGTTTAGTATTTAATATTTAAAAAGGAGTAAAAATATAAAAGGTGCGTCTATTTTTTTCTAGACAGCCAACAAAAATAAATTTAAAAAAAAAACATTTGTAATGTTTATGTTTTCCGTGATCAATATGAAAACATTTGTAATGTTTATGTTTTCCGTGATCAATATGAAAACATTTGTAATGTTTATGTTTTCCGTGATCAATATGAAAACATTTGTAATGTTTATGTTTTCCGTGATCAATATGAAAACATTTGTAATGTTTATGTTTTCCGTGATCAATATGAAAACATTTGTAATGTTTATGTTTTCCGTGATCAATATGAAAACATTTGTAATGTTTTTTTTTTCCGTGATCAATATGAAAACATTTGTAATGTTTATGTTTTCCGTGATCAATATGAAAACATTTGTAATGTTTATGTTTTCCGTGATCAATATGAAAACATTTGTAATGTTTATGTTTTCCGTGATCAATATGAAAACATTTGTAATGTTTATGTTTTCCGTGATCAATATGAAAACATTTGTAATGTTTATGTTTTCCGTGATCAATATGAAAACATTTGTAATGTTTATGTTTTCCGTGATCAATATGAAAACATTTGAAATGTTTATGTTTTCCGTGATCAATATGAAAACAAAAAAAATGTGGTCCTGACCCAATGATTTTGTTTTTGTCGTTTTGAAAACATTTTGTTGCAAAATACTCGACTTAAGATTCTCACTTTTCACGATGAATTTGATGTTTAAGGCGATGCACTACGTCGTGTAATATTTTAAATTGAGCCGCTATCAATAACAACCCTTAGGTAGATGGCGATAAGGTTTAAATTCCCGCTTAACACCATCCGCCTGTTTTGATTTATGCAAGAAAAAAACATGACCAAAAAGTGCTTTTTATTTTATTTTGTGGATGTTCAGGCATAAACATTTAATTTTTTCTAGATCAATTTATAAATAACTTAATTTTCCACATTATACAATAAAATCATAACCGAAAATGGGTTTTTCGAAAGTGGAAGATTTTGAACATTAAAGTAGTTTTCAAGGGCCTTACACATTATTTTTTTCTGGGCTTATAAAAAGACTTATCTAAAAAATACTCGATTATTTCAAAGGCCAAGATGTATTCTACTCGCAGTATTTAATTAAAGCATCTGAAACATTTCTAGGCGACCAAATTTTCAAACCAAAAACACACGATTTTGCATTACTACGTATGGCATCGCCTTAAAATATTATTTAAATACACCGTATTATAAATTATTTAAGCAATGAATAATGTTTACGTTATATTTATATAGAGATATAAATAGAGGTGCTACAGCGTAGTAATATCTCGTCTAAACTTGTTCCGCGCGGTAAGCGGTGCGCTCAGACCAGAATCGGTAGTTTAAAGGAGAGCGTTGGGAGAGTTGGAGGTCAAAAAGCTGAACCAATTTTTTCGTTTCATGTCTCATCTAAATATAATACATCGATGGATATATAGTGATGGTAATTATTAAATACCAATTTACGATAATATTTTACAATAAAAATACATAAATATATGTTTTATAATACATTATTTTTCATTAAAGTTATACAATAAAATTATAAACGAGTTGTTCGTATGCGCTACCTATACTTTGAGCAAATCGTTTTTGAAGAACTTAATATTCTCCACTTTATATTCTACTATTCAATTGAACGAAACCACTATAGAACTTGGACAATATATCAAAAAATCTTAATTTTATTAGAATAACTTCTGAAGGTTATACCCACAAATGTAATATATCATTGAAAAAGCGAAAAAACGAAATATGAAACAGAACAAGACACAAAAAAATAAAAAAAGTAATGATCTCAATTGGGAATCTAACCCATGATATCTGTCTTACCGAGACAACGCCTCCAACCACTAGGCCATACTGGAAAAAATGGTTGAAGTTAATGATGTTAATTCTGAATTTGAAATATGAATTTTACAAAAATGACGTAAATAATCAGGTTCTTTTTTTTTAAATCTTGACACAATCATTTCTAATTTTGAAAATGAAAACAAAAAAAATCTGAGTTCAGAAACGGAGTTAAATCACAGACCGACCCATATCCGCAAATATTTTGTTTGATGATGCAATGACACCTATAAATCTGTGACTTCTTTCTAAATTATTTTTGGAAGCTTTTTAAGGCGAAGCTTAATGCTAAATCACTATTTTGATGAATCTTTTTAACGAATTGGTGTACATTATGAATACCGAAAAATATGCTTTAAATAAATTGAAGGTTTTCCTATCGTTTTGCTTGAGTAGAATACAAATAAAATAATAAATTTCTCAATAAAAATATAAATGTAAACTACTAAAAAAAAGTTTTTTCAATAGAAATGTATGAACGCGTAAAGGAAACAACTTTAAAAAATACAACATTATAGCTCAGATTATTTGTGACAGTTTGACTTGATTAACTTTTTTGATTTCTTTTAAAATTATTTACAAAATAAATAAAAACCAGTTTTGTGTTTGAAATCGAACGTTTCTGGACTCCCTTTGTCAAGCGATTTTAATGCCTTTACCTACAATATAAGGTATACTAAGAATATACACATTTTTGGCTTGTAGCTTCCTCTTAAGCAAGATTTTTGTACCTTTAGTGTCGTTTTCATTTTACCTGTTAGTACCTACTTAGTATGTTTGGTGTGTAGGTAATGCTTACTACCCATTGCTCCCGTTTGATTTTATCTACTTAAGTCACAATCACTTTGAATTAATTATAAAGCAGGACATCTGTTTTATGAAAAAATATTAAAACAGTGCATTTATAAATGAGTCATATGTTACTGTAGTCAGCTTTTCTGTCTGGAATTTCTGGGTCAACGCTATTACAACTATTTCAGCTCGCACCATCATTTTGGTCTTTCAAATATCAATTTAACGGTCAACACACATGACAAGAAACCACTTTATTTCATTATTTATTTCCTTTTAAATCCATTGTGAGGTCAGAAAGTGACTAACGTGTTGGTCGATTAAAAACCACTGTAATCTAACTCCACTTCCTTGTACAATTTGTAATATAGCAGAACGCTGAAGTTAATGTAATGCATTTGATATTTATTTTGATTACTTGGATTATACAGTAAATAATTCTCTGACCAGTTTTAATCATCACGACCCATCTATCATCGTAAGCTAAAAACGAGTTGGGTTATTATGACTCTTATAAGTTATTATAAATTAATGTTAAAAAAACAAAACATTTGATAATATATAAACAAACAGTACAGTGATGAAACAGTATACAGGAGTTAGAGATTTCATGTTGGGTACCTATGATATGTTTGCTTGTAATGTCTGCTAAGTGGTATAATTATTTCATAATTACCATGTGACGTGTGTAGTATATAGGTATGTGTGTAATGTATGTGTCAGCGTGTGTGTATATACGTATGCGCATTGAACAGTTTTATTATTGACATGATGCCACGTTTGAATTTGGGCAGTGAATCTGAAAATATGTCGATGTTGAGTTTAGACAAATATCATTTAGAGTATGAAGAGCTCGGTTAATTGGCGAATTAGATTCTGCATTTGTTTTATAATTAAGCATGGGGAATAGCACTGTATGTCGTGTACGTGTCAAAGATATGTTAAAATTAATTAGGGACAGAAGTTCGCTACAGTCGATGTTATTGTTTAAAATTCTGTTTAAGCCAGCTACTACTCGCCTTTGCTGCAAAGTTTGAAATGTACATTCAAAGTTATTAATTGGATTGAATAATATTACTGACACCATTTCGACGAAATCGTAATTTATTTATGAAGAAAACAGTTTGACTTATTAAGAATTACGAGAAGTTTGTTAAAATATATTATTAAGTTATTTTATTTTTATTTGAATACATCACAAGCTTGCTCCCAACCATCTGGAACCAGTGAGACTATGGCATCCCCTATTGGGGTATTTTGTGAGGCTAAAGGTAGAGGGGAGGGGAAGTAGGTGGGAAGAGGATGGTGGGGAAGTACATGGCTGGTCACTGAACACTGCTAAAGCCATTTCAAGTAACGTTTCAGTTCTGAATGGTGGTCTTAGACCAGGGCAATACTGAGAGTATCTTTCACTCTGGAAAGTGCCGCAAGTATACTGTATATTATTTAAATATTGAAGACAATATTAATGATTTCTAAACGAAAATCTGAAACAGAAAAATCAGAAAAGGAAACGGTCACATCTGGGACTCGAACCCAGGACCCCTGTCTTTCCGGGACAGTGCTCTACCAACTGCGCTAATGGGACCCTATTCTCCTCGGTCACTTTTAACTGTATCATACTTCGAATAAGAACTACTAACATTGTCTTCATTTTTTCACCGCATATTTTTATTGGCAACTATCTTTATGTATTGAAAAAATGAAGACAATGTTAGTAGTTCTTATTCGAAGTATGATACAGTTAAAAGTGACCGAGGAGAATAGGGTCCCATTAGCGCAGTTGGTAGAGCACTGTCCCGGAAAGACAGGGGTCCTGGGTTCGAGTCCCAGATGTGACCGTTTCCTTTTCTGATTTTTCTGTTTCAGATTTTCGTTTAGAAATCATTAATATTGTCTTCAATATTTAAATATTACAATTTGAGGTTTTACTCAATAAAGTTATTCCGAAAAATAAACTGTATATTATTTTTAGGGAAATTTAAATAATTTTGAAAACGTCAATTAAATTATTTTTTTTGTTAAGAAATTATGTTATACGTAGGTACATATTTTAACGCTTGTCTGAATTCTTTACACAACTTATTTCTATTTTGAAAATTACACTTGAATCCAAAGAAAATTTGAGTTTATTGAATCAGATATCACGCACAGACAAGTTTGATAACGAAAAATAAAATCATTTTGTTTTTGTAGAAATGTAACCATATTCTGCCATCTAAAATTGAACAACTGAAAATTTTTGGAACCCTTGCTCTATGGTGATCAGTTAAATCCCGTCCTTGCTACGAAAACTGCACAGTAGTCGTTCTAGTTACATAAATCTTCTAATAAGATAATTTATTAATATAAGAATAATTATTTAAGAATAATTTAAGATTTGCTTGCCGAAACGCGCTACCAAAGTCTCCACTCCAGGAGGAGTGGGGCCCTTGCAGTAACGGCGTACAAAATTCTTAATAATTTAATAGATAGCCCATACCTTCTGGAATGCTATAAGTTGTTCGTACCTAACAACTACAGCCAGGGACGGCTCCACGATCTGCTATGTATCCCACGTGGCAGAACGGACGTACTGGCTGGGCATAGCATGACACGAGGTATGGCGCTGTTAAACAACGCCTCCAAGACTATCGATATTTTTAATAGTAGCCTTGAAGAATTCAAGAGGCATGTCAATGTTAAAAATCACCATCTATAACTTGTTATTTCTATTATTTTTTCTTTCATTGTTTCGTATCATCTATATGTAGTTAATGTTACATGTGTATTGTAATTGGACACACAGTCTGTAATACACAAAAAAAAATATATATATATCTTTTCAAACATTTTTTTTTGTCTCCAAACCCTGTACTATTTTAATTAAAAAATTTATGCGCAAATGCCATCTTAACAGCGTCACAGTTATGATCGCTTATTAAAATGTCACCTGCAAACAATTAATACGATGTGCATCTTAAGGTCATTTTTAAAACGGAAATTTCCGCAAATCTGTCTTACCCCGCTGTCCATGACTCGACGTGGCTAGCATTAAAACTGCACGGAACACAGAATGCACAAGGAAGAAGTTATCAGACAGAGCCATGGGCAAGAGCAAAACCACGTCAACCTAGGCCAAAACACGGAATCTCTGACGTAGGAGAATTATTATTATTATTACTAATGTATTAATAATCTCTTCAATTTATTGGTATTCCGGTTAAAAACGGGATTTTCAGGCCTTTAACGAACGAATTAACAGATTTCATGAAAATCCTAATATTTAAGAATTTCCTCGTTATAAATTATTCCAAAGCTTTGTGAGTAGTTACTTAAATACATACCAACTTAGTAAGCGTTCACAAACAAGAAGAAGATGGGTTGAAAGGGAGATATGTAAATACGAATGTTAGAGAGAGCGCGCTAATATTAATAAACGACAATAATTAAGCGAACATTGTTCAAATAGCTAAAATCTCTCGACAAATGCCTAAGGTGCCTTTAAAGATATACTGTGATTTTTTTCATACATAATATGACAATAGAACAAAATTACTTTTTAATGATTTACGATTTTTTTCTATCGAGGGAATTTCTTATAATTACCCTTTCGACTCCACAAATGTATAGCTCTTCAAAAACAACAAATGTTTTTTAGGACCTTAAAAATGTTAAAGTACTCAAGAGAAATATGTTATAAATTGGTAGAAATTCGGATAAGGAATTTTACGATTTGTCCGAAGAAATATCACCATCTCAATGACAATTATGTTTTCAAACGTTTCAGGTCGTAGTTGCCACGGCCATGTTAACTCTGGCGTTATAAAAATATAGTATCCAACACATCCACCATATTGAACCGGAAACGGAACGTAACAAAAAAAAATACATCAGATTAAATCCAAAATGGTCAAGTTAAACAGGACTTTATTAAGCTCAATCAATAAGGAAAAAAGAGAATCTTTTAGAAATAAGAAGCTGATTTGGATCAGTGTTCTGGCCAGGTTTGAGGTGGTTTTGTATAAGTGGATAGGGTCTTGGTTCAACGGCCAAACAGGCCAGCACAACACTAGCTGGTCGTATTGACTGCCAACGGCCATGAGAACCTGCTTGGGTCGGGTTGTTGGAAATATTATTGCTTATGCATATTATATTTGATTATCAAACGAACCTTAGTCAAGTTTGTCATGCTCATTAAGCAATTAGTAAACAACTTTAGTAAATAATTCACTAGGAGACACTTCGCCTGATTAATAAATCACGTTTTAAAAGTTTTATTATTTTTCTCTTTTGTTATTTGTGATCTCCTTTGCTGAGAATTTCGTATAAATATAAATAATGAAGTATTAGAAAATCTGGATTTGTTGAAAGATTTATAAACTTATTCGAGGTTCGGCTGGCTATATATATATATTTATGTATAGTACATACACGGGAAGCAAATACTGCAGCCACCTTACGATACAGTACCTTCTATTGGCGGATTATCCAACAGTATCGTCCACAAATATGTTGTCTCCTGCATCCTGACTAGCCTCCTAGCGCAGCTAGCCAGAACGGATTCATTCCGTTCCTGATTGCCAAAATTACTACATCTTGCGAAGTGCTTCCATGTTTGCTCTCCACCGTCCCGTTTAAAAATATCAAAATTTAATTATGTGTGTCAACAGATTGTAAATATACTTGTAAGTTGACCCGTTTTTAGAATCACGCAAAATAATTATCTTGTCATTCCATCTGTCTGTACATTTGTTTGTTACGTTCCGGTTCCGGTTCAAGATGGTGGTTATTTTGGATAATACCTTATTATCCCGCCAGTGTAATTTGTTCCTACTACGGGTTGTCAAATCGAAATGAAGTAACGGAATTGTCTTATGCTAAGTATAAACAGGACAAAATTTCCGCCAGCCGAGCCGCGAATGGGAAAGGAACGAAACTACTGCAAACGGGGCGAAACTCAGCTCGCGGTTGCTTTGCTGCCCTAATTCGTGGCTCGGGAAATTTTGTCCTGCTTATACGCACCCTTAAAGATGGTGACACATCACTTTGGACAAACTATATAATTTATCATTTGAATTTGAAAAATGTTAAATAAAATGCTACCAATCATATGATTTTAGGGGAAATTTAATTTTTAATTTTTTTTTTAATGCTCAATATAAAGTAAAGTAAAGAAGATACAGTATTAAGTAAAATAAAAATATAAAGTGATGTAGTTTGTTCTGAGTCCTCGTCACTAGGCATTTCTGTTCCGAGGCGGACTGTAGGTTGTTGTATGTGTGTTGATCATGATTTCCTCATCTTCTAATTTGTTGGTTCCCACAAAATATAAAATAAACTAAGCAATAAGTATTTATGTTCGTTGTATGTAGGTTGCGTTGGGGTTACTTCAAAAAATTTAATGATTTCCTCATCTTCATGTTTAGTTAGCCATAATTTGATGTCTTTTTTAAACTTTTCTATATCCATGGTATTTTTAATTTCAATAGGAAGGGCATTATACAATTTTATAACATGGAAATAGTGTTTTTTCTGGCCGAAAGATGTATGTATTTAATTTTGGAATGTTTGTGTTTTGTTCAGCAAGGTACTCATATTTTTCTTTAAAATTGAGTAGTGCAATTTTTGAGTACAGTTTTATAATGCTGAACACTTAAATTTTTTTTAAATTTCGTTTGATGGAGTACTTATGGGTACTTTCAGGATTATTTTTATTATTACTTTTTGTGTGTTAACGAGCTGCTTCATGTGAAGGTTTGAGGCAGATCCCCATCCAATAATCCTGTATTCTATGCGTGATTGGCAAAGAGCATAGTAGACTTTATATAGATAATTTTTATTTAGTATATTGCGTACGTTTCTAAAGTAGCAGATGAGCTTTGTAAGTTTCTTTGTAATGCTATTTATGTGAGTGTCCCATCGAAGATTTTCATCGATTTCAACGCCGAGATATTTTATGTTTCTGGAGTGTGTTATAGTGGGGCAGTGACATGATTGCGTTAAGTTTTTTCCTTGACAATTATGTATTTTGAGAGCATAATCCTCAGCTGGTTGTTCTTTGGCCGTTATAGAAAATGTTAAGTATTTCGTTTTGTTGACATTTAGTCTAAGTGAGTTTTGTTTAAGCCATTTTTGCAGAAGTATAAGCCCATGTTCAGCTTCTTTGAAAATGGTTACCCAATCACTTTCATTAAATAAAATAACGGTATCGTCGACAAAACAATTTATTTTTGTGTGTAAGTTGCAGATATCGTTAATATAAATCACAAATAATAAAGGCCCTAAGACACTTCCTTGCGGTGCACCATATTTTATTGGGAGAGGTTTACTTTTATGCTTTTCAATTTTAACACGCTGTGTACGTTCTGACATGTAACTTATTAGCAGGTTTAAAGTTGTGTTTGACATCCCGATTTTTTTTAGCTTCTTGAAAAGGATTTTATGGTCTATTGTATCAAAGGCCTTCTGTAGGTCTATAAATATCACCAAAGATTTATTTCAATTAGAAACATACTTTTTTGGACAAGAGGTATTGTCCAGCTGTTTATTTGAATTTTAAATATTTTAATATGTTGATGTGGTTTTTGAAGGAGAGTGGGATTTTGTGGTAGAGTTAGCGAAGAAACAAATTAATTCTTGTATTTATCCCAGCACCAGATTAAAAATGCTTTAAAAAAATACCTGGGAGCCTTTTTCTTCGTTGAAAGGTCAACCTTATGATATTTATATCAATGTTATATGTAAGTAGGTACCCAAAGTGTTTTTAATGTCAACAACTAATCTTAATGTGAAAATGATTACTTTATAATCAACAGCAAAGTTCCCCTAGTAAAATTTTATGTTTCACGTGAAATATGATAATATAAAATAAACCAGATTTGATTTCAGATTTTCACGGCCAAAAGTATTATATTGATTTATTTTTGAGGTATTATGCCGTGTTACGCCACCTCCTTCTTTAGCGTAACGTTTCAGACAGCATTTCAGTGTCCATCATCAGGGCAGATGTGACACAAAACATTTATTATGCACTTAATTTTCTCACCGTAAACTCACTCAGTATAACTTTAAAATTAATTAAAATTTATACTGCTTGGTTTAAAATATTTGCTCATAATAATATTCACGCAAGCTTTTTTTTAGACTGTCACCACATTGAATTCCGTAAGTCTAAGCTTAAACTTTAGGGTGCACAGTTTACACCCGCGCTGTACAAGCGGGTTCCCTACAGAGCATCGGACCATCCCAAATTTCCACTTGCAGTATGCCTCCATGTCATCTCTGAGATATCTTGTTTCATTTATATGCAAACCATTCCAATGTGCGGACTGCGGATTCGCAGCCCGCACGGGAAAATGCTTTGATATTTCTATTAAATTCTCTTCTTGCACTCAATTTTATTCAATATTTCTTTTCTAGGTTATTTATCATTGGTGGGGGCGGCATGCACGTTGAAATGACCTTTCTTTATTTTCTAGCTTTTGGTTGCTCATTTCTCGCCTTCATAAATCAAACTTTTGCAATAACAACAAGTAATCGTTTCTAACCTAAAAATAGACGCATTCTAAACATGAAACAGGTTACATCAGTAATTCTATCAACCTAATTAGTTACGATCTCAAACAAACTTCTCGTTGTAAGATATTTCCACATGCTGTCTGCCTTCCTGTTGTCTTTGAGATATCCTACTATATATATATATGCAAAACCATTCCTATGTGCGAACTGCGAATTAGCACCCGCACGGGAAACTGGTTCTGATATTGCTATTCCGGTATTTCATACAAAATCAATCCCATGTGCTGACTGCTGTGGTGCAGTGTGCACATGGATTGCTCTTTGTTTCTTTTTGTTTTTATTTCCTTTTTGCCTACCAATTTTTCGTTTCATTTATCTGTTTACAATTTCGTAGTTTTTCATGTAGATTCTTACAGGTTACAAGCAATCACGGTCGACGCAGTTTTAGATTGTTGAAACTGAACTTTTTATGTAATGTTTTGTCCCAGCCCTTCGAGGGCGTGGATCACAAACCGTCGTCCCTGCATAAAAACTGGCTTCTCCTTTTCCTCTGGACATATATGGATCACGAGTCGCGCCTCCCCCTTACGAGGTACTCTTGGTTGCCGTGAGGTCTGCAAGAGCTAGACCACCTTCTTTGCGCTCCTCTCCCGTCTGACGCTCGATTTCTTCTTTAGGGTCTTCGGCTACTCACAGCCCATATATCAGCCTATCTCTTTCTTTGGGGCAAATCAGACAGTTACCGCGAGCGTGAGCGGTTGTCGAACCTCACCCGTGGACCAACCGACGTATGATTGCACCTGTGAGGGACTGCCGACTCGGAGAATCTGATTCCATTTGTACATACTTGTTTTGCATTTATCTGATGTGTAAAAACAAACAATGTCCCGTATACACTATTAACACTTAAACTAACCTGAGCATCTTGCATAGTGCTAACTAACCCCTCATGCAGGGACATTTGAGGTCTAGAATCGTTGTATACCTGGAGTCTTTTATCAATATAAAAAATTAAAGTCCTGTTGTATACCCTGAAAGAGTAACCATTTTTTACTTACCGGGGTGGGAAAGTGGTGGGATCCTCAAATGTCACCACATTGTTCCAAATTTGATAACACGGTCATTTTCGAATTTCGCGTATTTTCGCGTTCTTATTTCCCTGTTTTTTTATATTGTGAACAAGGCCTATGTCTTGTGATACCCGTCAAAATTTCGACTTTAAAAGTATTTATATGCAATAAGAGAAGGAATACAAATGGACACTTACCGCTCTACCTATTTGATTTTAAACGTCTTCTCTATTCTGTAATACTGAACAACTCACGATCCAAGACCTAGTGTAATAATGCAAATGGAGAATCGGTATATGTCAATTATTTCATTTTCATTGTGGATTTTTAATTGTTGAATAATGTAAACAATGTATTAGTTTATTATTTAACTTCGTGCTAAATAACTTCGTTAATAATTTATAACTTCGTTATAAATTATTTTAAATTTATAACTAACATTTATAACTTCGTTATAAATAAATATTTATACAAACAAAGTATGCAGTCGAATTTTAAGAAGAAAATTATTTTCGTTTCTCGTGAACAATTGGGGAATTGTGACATGTGGTGACCGGATAACTCACCAAAATGACAATTCAACACACATATAAAAAGTACTATAAAGTTATGAAAAGTGATGAAACTAGGTTAAATAAGTTACATATGTATGAAATGAAAAAATTATGAAAAGTGAGCAAAAACAGGGTTACTTTTCATAACTTTATAGCACTTTTTATAGGTGTGTTGAATTGTGATTTTGAGGAGTTATCACGGAACCGTGATATGTACCTCTTTACCTAAATGCCACAGACTTGTTGTTCCTTTACGTATTGATACAAATCCTTAACCCGCGTGAACCAACGAATAACTGATAAAAAATAGAAATAAATAATATATTCGCTTCATATAATGCTATGCTTTTAAGTAACGTAATAAACAAATCGTTAATGGCCTGCAATCCCGTTTTAACTGGTTTGGGGATCAGGTGGTGAGGCACGAAATGAAAGAAAGTTGTTGAAGGTCACATGTGTTTATTGGTGAGTCAGTAGCCGTGACGAGGAGATGAGGTAGGACAGAAGAATACACCGGATGCTGGCTGATGATGTGCTGGTCAAGCGCGGGTCAGTGAGTCGACGCCGGGCGCTTGTGACCGGGACTCGATGGAGGTCAGACACTGGTGAAGAACGTAGGTCCTCAGGCACTCCAGTGCTGACGAGACGGCCGAAGGTGCGACGGACCTTGTGGGCAGTTGAACGGGAACGATGTAGACCAGTGAGGATGCTGCGTGTCCTCGTGGTGGTCATGGTAGCGTGGAAGAAGCGCTGGTCAGAGACGCTGGAACCAGGGCGCTTGTAATCCGAGTAGCGCTGGCCGCGGACGTGGCCGAGGCGCTATGATGATGTCCCGATAGAGTCCATGATGATAGGGGCGAAGCCGGGTACGTTGACCTTCGCGCTAGTAAGATTAGCGCGGGTAATCACTCGTTGATCCTTGTAGGCTGGCGGCAAAATTGTGACTGACTGACTGACTCGCTGCGTCGGGCTTATTTATACTACTCGGCCGACGGCGGCAGTAGGTAGGTGGATGGCAACTAAATCGAAGACACTCGCTCGATCTGGATCATTCGCGAACTTTCGACGGCTTGGCAATTATGCCTAGGCCGTAGGCTCGAACCTTCTGGCGAGTTCTCGTAGTATTCGAGACGGACTGCAGTGTTATTGTCATCAATATGCAGGTAGGTACTTGAAGTACGTAGATTACTTTGTTTACGATTTAACGATGCAAGTACATAATTCGGGAGTAGATACTAAGTAGCAAGTAGCAGTTTATTATTAATTATTTAATCTGGATAATTCGACGCCACACTGGAATTAAGAATAATTTGAACAGATTCTTAATAAATTAGTATTTTTTAGAACTATTTTTTTTCCATGTAGGCGATAAAAATATTATAATAATATACCTTTATAAATAATTTTTACATATATTTAATAGAAAAAAATAAATATATACAGGATAATAATCTTATTTGAAAACTGGTAGAAAGTGCACAGTTGGAGAGGTCAAATGGTCTTCCCGAACCAGCCTCTCCCGATCTGGCACGCCACCCAGCTGGTGGGCAGGCGCACCCTGAACGCACCTAACCCGATGAACCCGGGCACCCTTGCTTAATCACCAAACGTAGCGAACCACTCAGGGTGACCTGTGGCAGAGATGTTAATTATCCAATAAATGGTTCCCGGGGCGGCGGTACCTGACTCTAACCTGCCTCTCAAATCGATATGTCGGAATCCTTCAGGTTTTGATTTTGATACAATTCGCACATTCTTATGTTTCCATGATTACACAACACAATGACAGTTCAACACACTTTTAAAAAATTAACCTAACCTACGTAACCTATTCAATGCGATGCACAAAGTTTGAAATCGGGCCGCAATAACACTCTTTATGTAGATGGCAATAAGGTTTAAATATCCACTTAACACCAGCGATCTGTTTTGATTCATGCAAGAAAAAAACATCTCACAAAAAGCATGTTTTATTTTATTTTGCGAAGTTCAGGCACAAATATAAAAATGTTTTACGATAATTTTCTAAAGAAGTTAATTTTCCACATTATCTAATAAAGCCATAACCGAAAATGAGCTCGTAAGTAGGAGTTTTTAAACTTTAAAGCCATTTTCATTGGTCTGATACTTTATATTTCCTGTACCTAAATGCTCGATTATTTCAAAGGCCAAGAAGTGTTATACTCGCAGTATTTAATTAAAGAATCCAAAACATGTCTAGACTCGATTAAATTTTCAAAACATTACAAGTGATATTGCATCACTATTTTTTGTTTTATTACTCTTCATGACTTTATATAACTTTTTGAATGTTTGTTTAGTTGTCGCTGTGTTGAGTTATGCAGTTAACAGATAATACGAACATAATAATATATTAGTAAATAGCATTCAACCTTGGGTGGCGACAAACCTGATTTTCGTACACATTCTTCCTAGAATTAATTAACACTTAAAAGACGTGTAATCGGGCATAAACCTTTTTTTATCAGCACCCGAATAGGGAAAATTTACTGTTTAACTATTGGTTGTATGTACTACAATAAAAAAATACAATAATTTGCTGTGGGTTTTCTACACATTGAAAATTAATACATTTTTTGTTTTCACCGTACGAACGTAAATTTTCAGGAGTTTAATTTCTTCTGCTTTCAGATCGGTGTAACAAAATTGTTATTGGTGGCGAGCCTCTTTATCGTAGCTGCCCAAACAGCCCCCGCAACAGGTAATATAACTAGTAATAATAAAAAACAATGGTTGAATACAATCTTTACTTTATTTGTAAACTACATTCAAAGAATATGAATTGGAAATAACACAGAAAATACAAAGATCAAGTTTCTTTTTTATATTAGCTCCACACAGGAGGCCCTAGAAAAATAACGTGCGTCTTGGTCTATGTCATTTTAGGGGATGCTGGGATGATAATGGTAGGGTTTTTAAAGGAAAGGAAGATCTGGGAAAGAAAAGTGTATGCGGGGTGGCCAGGAGTGAGGGACGTGTGAATCAGTCCCCCCACTGCAGTGCAAGGAGTGAGTCGGGGGACTCCTGCTGGAGAGGTAAAAATGTCTCCCTCAACCAGTCTTTCCAAATCCGGCACGACACACAATAGGTGAGCAGACGCATCCGCTGCCAAGATCTAGACAATCCTCACCTCATGAACCCTGGCTCCCCTGCTAAATCTCTTGGGCCTAGATTCCCTGGTCGTTTTCTCCCAAAACGATAATTTTATGACCGAAATTCCAACTCGGGACCCTCTAGTCAATTAATTCTAATTTGAAATAGTTTTTTTATCATTTGTAATTGCCACAAATTGGAAAAAACTATAGGTACCTAGTACTAACCTAGTGTTCACGATCTACAATTCTAAATTTTCTACAGAAATATTAATTTGGTACTTTTGTAACCAGATGAGCATATTTTTTTGTATAACCTTGAATGATAAATAGCAATAACCTACCACATTTATAAACGATGATGTATTTATTATTATTGTTTACGTTAGATTAATAGTCGTGTCCAGGTTAAGTGTTAAGCAAGGAAGGTTATCATATGTATAAACAAAGATTGCTTTCAGTTGTTTTGTACCGACTTGATCATTGTTTTAAAGATGAACAAATAAATAAAATTAGACGCCATTTAAATATGATTTGCAATTATAGTGATTTGTTTTTGGGGTATTATACCTCCTTCTTTAGCCAACGTTTCGGACAGCATTACAGTGTCCATCATCGGGGCAGATGAATGATGATGAATTATTTGATGATGGGCACTGCAATGCTGTCCGAAACGATGGCTAAAAAAGGAGGTAGCGTAACACGGCATAGTACTCCAAAAACAAATCATTATAATACTTTTGGCCGTGAAAATCTCAAAGCATACATGATTTGCAATATCCAAAACTCCAGAGTTACGTATCTTGTATGATTGACAAACGGGTTTATATTTTAAATCAAGCTATAATCTTGGCATATTCTTCATAATATTGAGTAACAGAGTTCGACAGAATAGATTTTTAAAATAATTGAGATTTATTGTATTTACGGGGTTCTATGTAGTGTTGCGCTTCCTCTCCAACGTTTCAGGTTTCCTTGCAGTGTCCATTATCAGGTCACATGTCGTATTGAAAATGGTCAAATGATTTTGATATAAATATTGCGCAACTCTGCTCGATTACGTACTCTTTGAATGCCTCGTATTATTTTACATCTGTAAGGAGGAAATTTAAAAATAAACCACAGTCATACAGAAATGCAAAAGAAACAATACAGAAAGACGACTTCTAAATATGATTCTGAAATATGCATTTTAGAGTAGTGAGGATTGTTTGAGTGAGTTTTGGTTGCATAATAATGTTATATAGAGGTTAGTAAAAATTAAAGATGTAAATATTGACTAATTTACCGATTATAGACGGAGAAAAATGAGCATTGCTAATTTATTGAGAATCTCTTCAAATTATTGGATTTCCGGTTAAAATCGGTATTGCAGGCCTTTAACGTTAACCATAAATTGATAATAGTTTGACTAGTCTATAGTTAGTAATAAGATAGATCATTGTAGAAATATATTATATATTTGTACAGCGCCCTTGAGCTAATTTTACACAAAAACGTCCAATAATTTTAAACAAATCATCCAAATATTATTAAACAGCATTCAACCTCGGGTGGCGACAAACCTGATTGTCTTACACATTCTTTTTAAATGAACTAAATGTGTATCAGGAAACCTGTTTATTCATTCGTTAAAGTCCTACAATCCCGTTTTTAACCGGATTACCAATAGTTTGAAGAGATTCTTAATAAATTAGATCTACTCAACGCCCATAGCCATAGCTCAAAGTTATTTCTCCACCAAGCTCAAAGCTCAAAGCTCAATGCTAAAAGCTTAAATCTTATCTCAAAGTTCAAAGATCAAAACTTAAAGATCAAATCTAAGAGCTCAAAGATGAAGCTCAAAGCTTAAAGTTCAAAGCATAAAGCTCAAAGCTTAGAGCCAAAGCTCAAAGCTTAGAGCCAAACTTCAAAGCTGTTGGTGAAGGTTCACAGCACAAAGTCGAAAGCACAAATCTCAAAACTAAAGGTTCATCATATGCACGAGTACCTTAAAGATTCACGACGTGCGCTAATTTCCTTATCACGTCTCAAAATTGACACCATTAAATATGTTTCTGTAAATGTTCTGAGTATTGCGTGAGTGATATGCACCAAGCGTATAAAACAAGCTTGCTATGGCTTTACCTTTTAATTTGTGTTTTCCTGGTAGATATTAAAAAAAATTGTTCAGGTCTTGAAAAATTTATTAATGATTTTGTATTCACGTACCTCTAAAATGATGTGCTCCTGGTACATTTTGTACTAATTTGCATCTAATAATAGGTTAAAAATAAAAACAAGTTTATGGCGTTGTACCTTTTAAACATACACCTGTTTTAAATGTTGCACGACTGATAAACAACCACTAACCGCTAGTTTGAACATGGTATTGTATTGCAGGGGTATCAGAACCGCGCGTGGTGTGTTACTTTACCAACTGGTCCGCCTACCGGCCCGGGGCGGGCAAGTACACCGGTAAGGACTTGGATCCCAACCTATGCACACATCTCAACTACGCCTTCGGAAGTTTCACCAAGGAGAGCCAGATCCTGCCCTCTGACGCCTGGCAGGATATCGACAATGGTGAGTCATAACTTGAGCTTTTTACCCACTCAAAAAACTGAATATAATAGTCTTATTTTGTTGTTATATTATGAGGTTGGTTACTTTGTAAACACCTATCTTATAAATTTTGTACTTTTATGATAGCTTAGACGATGTTCTGGATAAAAGAGGCTGAGCCAGAATGCACTACTCTATATAAATATTCATGTATTGCTGTCTCACTCTAACATTACTTAAATCAATTTAGTGACTTTCTAACCCAACAAATACTAAATTGATCTCCGCCGATGGCTTCTTGCTCGATAAACACCAACTTATTTTTTTAACGTAACGCTGTTTGATCCTTTCAGCGGGATTCAGTACATTCACAGGACTGAAGACGAAGAATCCAGCCTTGAAGACGATGTTCGCGCTAGGAGGAACCGCGGAAGGCTCAACGACATTCTCCCACATCGTTTCAGAAAGCTTGAGACGAGCTGAATTCGTTCAAAATGCAATCAAGGTATATATGAACAAAGACTTTTCTTAAGTAAATTTTGCTACCTTTATTTAACGTAAGGACTTTTTTACAATTTGTTCCTGTGGTTTTACGGCAAAGAATAAAGAGGAACACACATCTAAAATGCTACTAAACGAACCCATTATCTATTCTCCAAGTGACATTATTTTAGACGGCTTCATTGACGTTGTAAAAAAAAAAAATTATGGGAGGGTTTCGAAGAGGGTTGATACATGGGTCTTGAAGATCTGTTGAACTCAAGAACGAGTATTCAAATGTTGGGCGCGCGTTTGACTTGTTTCCCGACTATGCACCGGTGCCGAGGGGATGAATGATGCTAGTGCCTCGGAGAATCTTCCATCGTAGAACAAAGACAGCATTTCCGTGCTCGATTGCAATCCATTTATCAAGATAGTGGAATCAATCAAACAGGCCGCCCAGAGTCCGATCAGAGTCAAGGGATTATTTCAAATACTTTGGGACTACTTTGGGAGACGAGAGACGTACACCGTACACTGTACCGGGTCAGCAGTTGGGTACTATTAAATCATTTTTTTATATTAACACCACACAGGAGGCCCTGAAGAAAATAATTTGCCTCAGGACCTATGTCATCTTTTGGGATGCTGTGTGGTGGTTTTTTTTCAAGGAATGGAAGGAGAGGGAGTTCTGGGAAGGTAAAAGTATGAGGGTTGGGAAGGAATCTAGGGAACAGTGTGTCAGGAGTGAAGGACATATGAATATATCCCTCCCACAGGTCGCAAGGTCATGGGTCGACATACCAGTTGGAGAGGTTAAAGGGTCTCCCCAAACTAGCCTCTCCCGATCTGGCATGCCACGCAGCTGGTGGGCAGGCGCATCTTGAACACACCTCGCCCGATGAACCCTATCTAAATAACCAAACGTATCGAACAACTTCGGGCGACATGGCGGGGCGGCGGGTCATAAGTAAAAAACATTTCTAATATTTCCAGTTCTTGCACGAGCACAACTTTGACGGACTCGACCTGGACTGGGGCAAGCCTGCCTTCGGGCTTGGTGGTAAGGTGCAGGACAAGGCCAATTACGCCAAGCTGATCAAGGAGATGCGTCAAGGGTTCGAGGCCGACGCAGAAGCCACCAAGAAGCCCAGGCTGTTGCTCTCTGTCACTCTGCCCAGGACCAAGCAGTTCATCGATAAGGGTTACGAAATCCCTGAAATCACCAAGTATGTCATTTTTTAATACAGTGCACCACGGAGTGTAACTAACGTAATGCAGACTCGCAGCGCGTATCCAAAGCATTTTAACCCGCCATTCCTGAATAAGAATTTAGAGTAAAAAATGTACAAATCGACACTGATCGCACTGCCACACGTCGCAACGGATTACGTGGTACGTACTCTATCTCGTCTGTAAGGTGCTGTGTACGCAAGGCAATATAAAAAAATCGGATATTAAAATGCTTTGGGTAATTTTATGGCAATAAATGTTTATTTTGAACTAAAATCCAAATTTAAGTTTTGTATGAAAAAGGCCGCGTAGCCGTTCCTTTAAGACGCCATAGCATGTTTCACCTAAATACATTTAAAAATAATATGACCCAAATATGTCGACCATATCGGCTATAAAAGTTATTATTGAAGTATTATTATTTAAGTATTATTCATTTCTTATTGAAGTTTTTTTCATCAAGTATGGGAATATTTTGATAAAGCTATTTAAATTGACAGTATTACATTTTGCACGTTAACAGTATTTTGTCGGCAGAAAGAAAAAATATATTTTGGATTTTTTATTTTTATATTTTGTATAGTGTGTGGATCAAATTCAATAATATTTAATTTATATATGTGTTTTAAACAGTCATTTCCTGCACTATTTACCAGTATAATTTCTTAAATATTGTTATATATGTATGTAAAAGCCTTAATAGGCATAAAATAAATAAATAAATATTATTATTACCTCATTTTATACACCTAACAAGAATTATGAGGATAAAAAAGGAAAATGCGTGACCAAATGTCATGTTTTCAAATGAATGTAATAATAGAAAATTGTAGCTGCACAACGAACGCGAGAAGGGTTTCCCTTGAATCGCGGCATGAAGTTGCACATATGGTGTGAAACTAGAATTTAAACTCCACTCAGAACATGCGAACGGTTTCCTTCGAAATTTTCTTACTAGAAAAATAATAAAAACAAGAAATTAAAATTAAATTAAAAAGGGATGTTGGATCGCATATTTATTTGTGTCTAAGCTGCTTTCTAGTAACGTAGGTTCATACGTAAATACCTGTCAGCTATGTTATACCTTTCTCTGGGTTTTGTAATAATCTCCACCTCTGATATAAAGTCATTTATTCCATGTATCTATAAATTATGAATTTTATTCGTGGAATAACCTAAAATAAAACATTTCATTTGTACTATTCTCAGCCAGGATTTGAACCGGCGACTGGTCTGAAATAAAGGTCGTCATATTAAACGTTAAATACATCTGGCTATTTTAAAATCCGCTATGTTTACTTAGTTAAATTTAAATTGAATTGCAGGGCTGCCGACTGGATGAACATCCGAGGATACGATTTCTTCACGGGTCTGGAGTCAACCGTGGGTCATCACTCTCCACTGTACTCCGTCAGCGGATCTCCTGATGATGTTAACAATATTGTAAGTGCATTGAATTCTCTACGTAGGTACAGTCCATGGATTCTTCTTTATGGAGGGTTCCAGGGTTTCTTCTGCCTGGTTTTTCTGTATTGCTTCAGTGTAATGTATGGTAATTGGTTAGTCACTTATTTTAATTGTACGACAGGTTATTAATATATCTACAGACAATCTTCTCATTCTGCCACTCTTAACATCTATGAAGGTAATTATGTAAAAAGTCTTAAAGCTATTTAAAGAGGAATTAAAAAAAATCCACTGTTTTTAATACAATTTTATTCAAAGTGTTATACTATATTGTGCTAGAACATCTGTTCTGCTGTGTGGTGTCTTATATGTACAAAACAACACTCGCTACCCATATTATTTAGTAAACTACTTTTATTAAGAGGAAGCTACAAGCCAAAAATGTGTATATTCTTGGTATACCTTATGTCGTAGGTAATAGGCATTAAAATCGCTTGACAAACGGAGTCTAGAAACGTTCGATTTCAAGAAAAAAACTGGTTTTTACTTATTTTGTAAATAATTTTATAAGAAACCAAAAAAGTTAATAAAGTGAAACTGTCACAGATAATCTTAGCTATAAAACTGTAAAAGTCGTTTCCTTTACGCGTTCATACATTTCTACTGAAAAAATATTTTGTAGTAGTAGTTTGCATTTATATTTTTTATTGAGTAATTTATTTTTTTATTTGTATTCTACACCTTCGAAAACCTTCAATTTAACTAAAGTATATTGTTTGGTTTTCATAATGTACACCAATTCGTTATAAAAAACAATCAAAATAGTGATTTCGCATTAAGCTTCGCCAAACCGAGTTTGTGAAGCTGAAAGTGTTCAGATAATATTTGCCTCGGGATCAATGCCTTCCAAAAACAAATAATATTGTTAATTTTCTGTATAAAAAGATTACAATTTATGTTGACACATAGAAATTTAAACAAAGAATTATTAAAATATTGAAGACAATATTAGACAATAAACGAAAATCTGAAACAGAAAAATCAGAAAAGGAAACGGTCACATCTGGGACTCGTTTAGTTCGTTCGTTAGTTTCCTTTTCTGATTTTTCTGTTTCAGATTTTCGTTTAGAAATCACTAATATTGTCTTCAATATTTAAATATTACAATTTGAGGTTTTACTCAATAAAGTTATTCCGAAAAATAAATAAAGAATTATTACTTAGTTAATAAAAATAAAATACTTTTCTGATTAAAGGTGGATAGCTACTTTTTCGCTTGTCTGAATTGTTACCACAAACAGTTCAAATTTTGAAAATGACAAATAAATTCATCAGCAAATTTGATTTCATTGCACGCGTGTATTAACTACGTAGTAATAACCAACGCACATCATCACAAACAACCGAAATCAGTATGTTTCTTTATAGAGTACTTCGAACGAATTAATTTGCGAACAGCCATCCGTCCATCTGCATCTTCATCTTCCATCTGCGGTCTGCGCATGCGCCCGACTGTCCCCCATCTCTCATGCTTTTTATTGAATCTAATATGAATCGATGTTTCATTTCCAGAACTTCACCGTAAACTATTTGATCGGCGCAGGGGCGGACAAGGACAAGCTAGTTCTTGGCATCCCCACATTCGGGCGCACCTTTACCCTGGAGGACCCTGCCAAATCTGCCCTGGGGTCCGAGGCCTCGGGCCCAGGAGAGAAGGGGATTGCCACTGGAGAAAGAGGATTCTTTTCTTATTATGAGGTGGAGTAAAAAGTTGACTACTTGCTACTTGTATGGTACCAATAGTATTATTTGAAAAAAGAGGAAAAAACTATGCAGTTATGATACATTAAAATGCAATAAACATACAATTCTTAACAGGTTCACTGCCAACTCCGCCATTTGGCTAATTTATAATATTTCGAAAAACTTATCACCGTGTTCGGCGTGTTCATCAATATAACTTTCAATGCCCAGTGAGGCAATATTATTTCACAACAATAACTTCGTGTTCAATTCGGTTATGGAGAGAGCACATAGACAGGACAATGAGCTTATAGATGTCGCTGATATTTTCGTTTTAAATCTAGACACATTCAAAGACAAATTAATTCAGCACTTTTTAGTTCATGTAAATAACGAATCATAATTTATCCATATGCTCAAGTATTCAAAATACCTTTTTTTTATTTTTATACTACAAGTATATGAAATTCAAGGGTTTTTAGAGTTAGTGTATAACATCAAGTTTGTTGTATTTTATGATTTATTTTTAAATCATTTTTATTTATGTTACACTTTCATTTTAATTTTGTAATCGTAATATGAAAGCCTAACAAGACGTTAATAAATAAATAAATAAAATCGGCCAACGGTCGGGAAGGGTTGTTTTGGTTCCATGGGAACTCAGGAAGGAGTCATTGAATATGGGTGAAAAAAGGCAAACAAACCTAACCTAACTTAATCTATTTAACCTAGTTTTTTCATCATTATTCATGACTTTATATCACTTATCCTTATGTGTTGAATGGCCACTGTCCTGAGTTGCCCGGTTACCGTTGTTTTTATGCTAGCCCTGTGCTGAATGAATCAAAAATTTAAATATTGAAGACAATATTTAAATATTACAATTTGAGGTTTTACTCAATAAAGTTATTCCGAAAAATAAAGAATCAAAAATTATTTTCCGCACAGTTTTTGACTACCTTACTCATACTCTAGTTTTAAAGTTATAGCTTACCAAGTTTACATGGCGGAGTTTTCCAAGCCTTCATTGTTCAAGGCTGGCAGTGAACCTGGTAAGAGTAAAGCATGAAATATGACTTTATTATAAGATTTTATACTGAATTAGTTGTAATTGCATGAAATTTCACACAACATAATTCCACAAAATAATGTTTTTAAACTCTTCTTCACTCAATATTGCATCATCAAAAGAACATGCTTATCTTAAATAAATTCGCAAATATCATTGAGGTTTTTGAGCAAATGATAATATAAACAAATCAAACGATTTACGTTCGAGATATTGTCATGAGATCAACTTACAACATTATTCCACAATTCTGTTACGATGGGTAAAAATGCGAGCTTAATATTATTTTTTCAGGACAAATATTACTTACCTGCATCCTTCAGCTTCTTGGCTTTGTTATCTTTCCAGTTTAAGCCATAAGTTTTCAGTTTTTTCCCTTTACTCCCGTAAAATACCCATGCTCTGTGAGTTTATCACAACGTTATACAACATTCTTCCACAAACTAATATCTTTAAACTGCTGCCACAGACTCCAATATTTTATTTATTTCCATGGACCCTACCTTAAAGAATGCATAATAACGTACCCAACATTCCATGAATATTGGTTGAAAACTTTAGTACTTGGAAGAATTTAGTCGTAATAATTACACTAATCAATACACTGGTTCCAGAGTGTCATAACTCAGAATTCACAGTGTCGAGATAATTATCAAATTTGGCATTAATTAATTTGATTATCAAAGAATTTGGTTTTACTATTAATATAAGCACCCGCTAATTGCCGAAGCAGCTTGTCAGCAGGTAGATTTCACAATATTAATTATAACACTAAAGCACATATATAACGAGAATCCACAATATGGAAAATAAATTTAGAAGAATAACATTACAAGTGACAACAATAATGTGGTCAGAATGAAATAATTAAACATAATCATTACCAAGTGCATCATCTCAATTTGTTGCTTTTAGGAACTGATAAAAGTGTGTATTTGTATTACGTCTCATATTAATGCCAATTTCTGACTTGTTAAACTCTGGAACTAGTGCATAAATTAATTCCTCTTGTTTAGTGGAATAAAGTTTTAAATTAGTTTCATTTAGTTATTATGCTAGGCGGGCTTATTTCTTGTTGTTTTATTGTTCTGTTTTGTTACTGTTCTGTTTGTCACGGAACTATTTTTCTATAACCAATTATTTTAAGCAATAAATTACTCGCCTGAAATATCCATACACACTGAAAATATCTCCCGAGTAAAAATAAATGCCGCCAACGGAAATTGAACCCTGAACCCCTGTGCTAAATTTCCCACTATATGGCGTCGAGACATATTATATCTACATTTGTTGGTGAAATATTTTGATTTATCGAATATGCCATTATCCTCTGCGCCATACATAAAAACTTTGACTTAAAAACATTAGTTTATCATTAAACAATAATAATATTTTTTCTTGAAGAGATTTTATAAATGGAATAACACCTTACTTTTATTTTTCTTCTATCAATATATATCATTTTTACTATCACATTAATTGTTATAAATAAACAATAAAAACTAAATGATATAAATAAAAATTTAAAAATATATTTATATGTATAATCTTTTTTAAATAAATGAAATATATAAAATGAATAAATTTAAAAAATCTTCTAAATGAACATATAAAATGATTGTTTTCAGATCTGCGGAGACCAGAAGGACAACAATGGGGGATGGACCGTGGTTCAACCCAACCCTGCCGCCTCGGGTCCTTACGCCTTCAAGGGCGACCAGTGGGTGGGGTACGATGACGTCACCAGTGTCCAGAAGAAGGCCGAGTATGTCAACCAGCACGGACTGGGAGGTAGGAAAATATTTTAATTCATTATTATTTATTCTTCTTTAGTTTTAACTTCACTGTTGTGGATCGTAACCCCCACTCCAACACTACTAAACCTCACGTCTAAAAATGTATATTTGTAATTTTCTCTTATATAATAAAACCAAAATTACAAATGAAAAAATAAAATTTTATGTAAATAAAAACCCACCATTTAATTTAAAACCACATTTTATTCAAATAATTTTGTTTCTGCGCACCTCCAAACTAAATGTGTCTTAAAACCCTTCGAAAATTCAAAATTTTGTCGTCAAGTCACTTGTAACCTGATTCATGATTTATTTATACATATTTGAGGTTGAAATTCAATTTCAAATAAATTCGCTGTTTTGGAACTAATCTGAAAATAAAAAATAATGTTTTTGAAAGCATATGAAAGATTTTGTTCGATTTTAATATTACAAACGAAAGAATGTGATGAAATATATATTTTTTAAATGATTTAAAAATTAGAGTTTTTTTTAAGTGGCTTGCCGATCGTTTTTTTCTTGTTAAATTAAAAGTACCACTTTATAGGAAACTAAAAAACATGTTTAATTACAAAAACGTTCTTTAAGAGTTATTTTCGCTTCTCTTTTTTGTTTCATAAAAAAATAATCTTCCCAAGCACATGACATTTTGCGATCGATGACTTTTTAGAATAAATAAATAATTTTGAAGGATGTGTGTATAGTAAACTTTTTAATAAATGTATAAAGGTTGGTGTTGCCTCTTTCTGACACAGCTTTAATTCACAAATCTTACCGTAATACAAAAGAATATAGAACGACTTTTATGAGATCATCTCCAGTCTGTGGTAAAGGGCACAACAAAGGGGATTAATTGAAAAAAATGGGGGCCCACATTTGTCCGGCATCGCGAACATTTTCCGCTTACTGTGGTGGTAGTAGTAAATTTTCAAATATTGTCAGGTTATTCGTAACCCGGAAATGTTTGTTTATCTTAAAAAATACATTTATTCTCATTCTTAGAATTAATTTTTTAACGGCTCTATTTTTTTTTCTGCTCTATTATTTTCTTTCTCTATTAATTAATGGCTTGATATGTTGCTTGTTCCAGGAGTAATGTTCTGGACCATCGACCTGGATGACTTCCAAGGAACTTGCCACGGGAAGAAATATCCTTTGATCAATGCCGCTAAAGAAACACTGAAGAAAAATGTTGTGTAAGTTTTAAAATAAAAAAATAAGTTTTTGTGAGATTTCCACCATTCTTTCCGTCATCTGATCAGTGTTAACATAAACAGGGAGTTAAAGGATGTACTCGACTTCCGGAGTATGGTTGGTAATAGTTTTTTTATGTATGATTACCGCACAAGAGTCCCAACTGATACCAACTCTTATGAGCCACTAAGACTATGACATAACCAATTGGGGTATGTTGTGAGGCAGTGGGGAGGTGAAGTACATGGGGAAGAAGAAGGCTATTCAGATATAGTCACCAAACAAGGCTAAAGCTATTTAAAGCAACGTTTCTATTCTAAATGGTGGTCTTTCCGCACAGCGATACCGAAAATATCTACCACAAATAAATAAATAGTTAAATAACACTAATACATTTTTCTTGTGCACGCTGGGAATTGAACCCGCGACCTTCCGATTCGTTGCCATGGATCCGCGCAAGTCGTCAGAAATACTTTGAAAATAAAAGTAATGTAAACCGAATATTTACATCACAAAGTTTCTGCATTATACTCGTAAAATGGAGTTATCTGTTGAAACGAGAGATCGCACCAGTTTTTTATCTGACTAGTCAGGCATTAGTATTTTTATCCGTCATTATAAGATAATTTGTTTGTTTTCAGGTAACGGATGAATACATTCCTGAATGGGAATAATAATCAAGATAAACTCCACTACAGAAATGCCTCTCGGGTGCCCCCTTTTACTCTGGGTGCAACAAAATACTACACATTCTGGAAACGTTACTCTTATTTCGTATCTACTTTGTTTTTTTTTTTTAAATAAAATAATCAATAGGGAGTCCTACAATAATAACTTTTATTTCGCTTTCACTTCCCTTTGTCAGATTTTAATAATTTATGTTATATAAATTATAACATATTATTGGCATTATTGGCTACGGATCAATCCCCTCGAACGATTGGTGTCATGTATATACCATAATAGTGGATATGATAATATTTTAAATATATTTAAAGTATTTCAAAGGTTGATAACTAAGGTAATTTGAAAAAACCGTCTACGTTTTCTACCAAAATTCGTTTTAAAATATTCATTGTACATACAATAGACAAAATGTAGACAGTTAAATAACTTACAATTAATCATCAGAATGTCATTTAAATCCAAAAACTGAATACCGAGCAGATTCAAAATAGCTACCTCTATCCAGGAATAAATTATTTTAATAATATTCCATTAAATTTAATTTTTTAAGAGAAATTTAAAAATTACCTAAAACCGTGTCTATACCTAAAACTACCATAAGTGTCCTTATCTGTTATTTTAAAAAAAAAATCCGTTGTTGGAAAATCTTGCCTTTTTGTTATTTATTTACAATATTTTATTTTTACATACATCTTAGTACAAGGTTTCCGTGGGTAAAGTGCACTAACTTCGGGAGGTGATTCTATCTGACGGTAGATGTAAAAAGATTAAATAACTTTTTTAAATATTTTCTTACCCAAGAACTACCATAAAACGTGGGAATTTCGATAAAAGTTATATTTCTTTTCTACTTAAAAATCGCGTGGAATCACCCCCCGAAGTTAGTGCACTTTACCTCCGGACACCCTATACGTAAAAATCACGTGTCACTGTGTTAATCTCCGAAACCGCCGAACCTATTTCAATGAACTTTTGTGAATGTGTATGGTTGGTTCCAGCTTGAAATACAGGATAGTTCTTAACCCGATAGGTTGCGCTGTTGTCAAAATCTAAAAAAAACGAAAAACGAAATTTTTTTTCAGAATTTTTATCCAAAAATACATACAACCACAAATTTTAACGTCAGGACAACTTCTTATATTATAAAATATATTCCAAATGGTTGAGATAAATTATAACCGATTTCTAATCTTAATATATAAAAAAATAAACCTCCTTATGTTTGTGCTCGCAAAACTCGAAAAGTAGTCCACCGATATCGCTGAAAGTTTATTGTTGTTAGTGCCAGAAGTGTTTAGAGATGTTTAAATGGTAGAAGTAGTTAGAAAAAGACATTAGCACTAGCGAAGCATTGTGTGATCCACTAGTAACTTATATAATTGAGCTAGAATTCCTTCACCAAACACAAGAGCCTCGTCGCATTATGGTAAGGAAAGATTTTTTTGTCTACAAAAATAATGTTAATTATTGTTTATAAATCTATAATGGCGTATTTGTGGGTACACAATTAATAAAATATGATTTTTTAAAATTTTGTTACGTTAACTCAAAAAGACTTTTTAGAGTTAGATCAAAGAGAGAGAGATGCGTTTTCGGAACAGCAGCATAACGCTGAATACACACGAAGGAGTCATTTGGGCACGGTCCTAATTAGGACATACGCGACCGATATATATATCGTTTGCTATGTAATTTAAAAAAATCTCTGTTAAATACTCTGTCAAAAACTATAATATCCAACAAAATATATATATATTTTTAATCACAAGTATTTAACAAAGGCATATTCAAAATTAATATATGTAGGTAGGTGCATAAATATGCATACATTACCGATTGTTACAATTTTGGTTCGGCGCGGGGCCATTTGGCTCGTTGACTTCGTCGTGTGTGTCCAGCTTTATAGGGTAAATATAATATTTTTTTTAAATCTAGCGACATCTATGGGATAGAAATAAAATGTTATTTGAAACTTATTGACGAGTTTCTATGTACTACTTCTTTAGTTTCGATGTAGACGGCTATTGCTGGGTACATCCTGCCGAGCTGAAGTTTACTTTAGTCTCGGTATAGACGGCTTTCTGTTTGAGTAAGTCTATTAAAAAGCATTCCATCTTTGGTTTGCTCTTCATGCAATGAATTGCACAATACGCTATAATTTTAATAATTGCACAATGTTTTTGTATAAATATAATATAATAAAACTCTAATGATAATAATATGGTGATAACTTGATCTTATCGTAAGGGGCGACATATGTATTAAACAAGATTAAATTTCTGATGATTCGGAATAAAGTTACTGAAATGTAATACAAAGTTTATTATTTTTTTTAATGATAAACTAATGTTTATAAGACAAGGTTCTTATGCATAGCACAAAGGATAATAAATTATTATAAGCAATAATTAGTTGCCCGTAAATATTTCAAATTGAAAATATCTCCCGAGTAAAAATAAATGCCGCCGGACCGAACATCAGAAGGCGCGGGTTCAATTCCCGTCAGCGGTATTTATTTTTACTCGGAAGACAAAGTTTATATTTCCATTACCCTGAAGAAGGTTGAGTGCAACCGAAACCGGTCGACCTATATAACTCAATAAAGTGGTTTAAAACAAAGTTTAAAAAAAATCATTTGTACAATAATATGACTGGAAAAAACATGTACATTTATATTTTAACTGCTCCCAACCGGTCGTAATTGGGGTATGTTCTGAGGCTGAAGGTAGAGGGGAGGAGAAGAAGATGGGGAAGAGGAAGGTGAGGGAGTAAAAAGTTTTTTTTTAAAAAACAAAATAAACATTTCCGGGTTACGAATAACCTGACAATATTGACGGTTGGGAGCAGTTGAGCTCTTTTTCGGTTTCACACTATAAAAAAATTCATGCGTATTTAGATTGAAACGAAAATTTCGCAAGCGTTAATCCATACTAATATTTAGATTATTTTATCTAGGTAATCTTTTATTTTTTAATTACGTTTCTTTTTCCTGTATTTTGTATTTATTAACTTTGTATTTTTATTCACTTTTATTATTATTGATATATGTAATGGTAGATACTGCTACCCGGCTCAGAACAGATATTGTCTAGTGAGTCGGGTAGCGCACATAATATGTAAACAAATATTGATGTCAATAAACGCCCGGGTCACCGGCAATAAAAAAAATAAAAAAATAAAATACTAGAAAATAATCAAATGGCGGTAAAGGAAATGTTCAACCTTGAAAGAATAAAAATGGTATTTTATCGCTTCCCTCCCGATGTAAATATTTGTTTCTTGTAGTGATTAGGTTGAAACGAATTGTAATTTCCATAATATTTACCAAAGACATACTACATTTTAGGTACATTGTGACCACGAGATTTTCGCTATCTTAGATGGCTATCTGACATTGACGTTATAAAAACATAATTTTTGACACAATTAACCGCAAGTATTGCTAAATCTTATAAACAAATTACAAATAAGCACTGGTAAAAACATGCTGTGGTCTACCACGGAATTAACTAAAAGTTTTAATATCTTTTCAGTAATTGGAAATTGTTATTTTTTTATATTTGAGACAATAATTGAAAACCACATCCATAAATTCATACTTTTATCCACGGAAAACAAATAGTTCACACCTTTAAATTCAAGTAAATTGGAACGTACTTCGAAACTTACTTAATTATTTAATTAGCAGAACCAAATCGATAAAGAACTCAAGAAATTCAAGATGGAAGCCGAAATTACGCATTTGGACATAATATTCGAGTTCAGCACGCCTACGAACTCCCTAATCGATTTTGAATCAAATCGACAGAGAACTCAAAAAATTAAAGATTGATGCCGCTAGTTGCTAAAAGGATGAAATTACTTAATCGCTTTAAAAACTTAAAATTAATTTCTTGAAATGTAGTGTCATTATAAATGAATGAACGAAATCCCAATAAAATATAATTAATACAAAAAACGAACTGAAAATACGTGAAACAATTGAGAGTTCAAGCAGTAATCTTAAAAGAAGATTCGTCCATTTTTAAAACGGATCAATTTAAAAATATTTTTTTTTTTTAGAACAGAAATATTCCAGGAAAAAATTAATAAGTCAGGTTAACAGTCTCAAATTTTATCTTTAATTTATCACGGTAAGCAAAAAAACACAAAACGCCATACATGATTCGCAAACATAAGGAAAATGATTTAACAAAATCTTGTGAAATAACATCCTAGTTAACTCTTGACAGGCCAAGATGCCAAACAAAACGTCTGTAATCAAGTCGGTCTTCCGACGACACCATGCATTTTTATGTCTTATGGGCTTTTAACCCGGCGAGGCTGTGGTGGCAAAATGTAACAATGAGTATGTGGTGGGGTTTGACATCCCCACTTATTAAATTGGCCATAAATATCATAATATCGATAAATTAAGTTCTAATCTTATGTTTTGTGATATTAATATAAACAATAAACAGCTTTTAATGAAAAAACTTTAATATTTTAATAATTTTTTTATTATTATTTAGGAAAATATAAGAAACTGAAAATAAAACTAAAAATATCTTAATAAACCTCTAAAATAAACAAAATCTTAATAAACCTCTAAATCTTAATAAACCTCTAAAATAAACAAAAACAAAATTTTACTTTAAACAACAACTACTAAATTAAGGAAAAAACATCAGTCTTTGAATTAGAAATAAAAAACTATCATAATACTTTGGAACAGCTTAGGAACTAGGGTCATCATCACAACAATTTTTGCAGGAAAATTTTGCATGCTCTATACATATGGCCTTCCCACATGTTGAGCAAGAGTGCTCTGTCTTTCGATCTTTTTTCCTTGGACAATCAGCACATCTCGTATATCGCCCAGTACTATTCTGAAGTGAACGACTTGGTTCTTCATTAATTTGCGAACAGATCCTTTTTCGAATATAGACTGGAATGTTTTTTTGGTCTTTCCGTAATCGTAAATGTTCGTACACCAGAGCTAACCCTAGATTACGGATAAACTCTGTTCGCTTTATGTTTTCCCGAAAAATAATAGTTGCGTTTGAAGCAGCTATGTTTAGTATCCCATAAAAGATGGTCATAGGCCACCGCTTGCTGTTACGCGAAACACCGTAAGTAGCGCAGAGTTCATCGACAACATCTACTCCTGCTTTTGTACCATTATAAAATGTTATAATTTCAGGCTTCTTTTTATCTCCCGTGGTCTCATCAATTCTATCATCATGGTGTAAAGTCGCTAATCTCCTGTTCTGTCTCAGATCCTAGGTTATGTTCGCTGCAATGATCAGATTCGGGTTCGGAGCTTGACTCAAGATGCCTTTGATCTCTTTCGAAACTCATTTTCGTTCAAAAACTAAAACAAAAAACAAATAATAAGCTAATAAACCAAAAAAACAATTTTCAATTTTACCGAAATAACCACACACCAACTATGTGGCGGGGTATTACGTACCCGACAGGAGTTTACACACGTATATCTCAAGCGCCGGTTAGCGCAACACTGCGATCACGCCACTATCCCCTCCCGCAGCTCCTTAGATCCAGCTATGCGGCGAGACAAACCGTTACAGCAAAAATTTAAAACAAAACGATCGTTGAAGTAAAGCGTGGGGTATGTCACACCCCACCACAGCCTCGTCGGGTTTTTTTTTCCATTATTTCTGGCTTTCACCCTTCAAGGGTGTTCTTGGCCATCATTTAAAATTATTGAGAAATGAAAGGTGAATTTAAATATTAATTTTATTTAAATATGCAAATTTCAAAATTATAATGAAAATCGGAGTCGAGTTCAGACTTAGAAGAGATGAGATGTTGAATGGAGGGGAGGCAATTTTAGATAAGGCTTGATAGAAGAGAGGATATTTGTTTAGAGAGGGACAACCAAAAAATATGTGATCTAAAGTTCCCACTTCTAGACCACAGAATGTACAATCTGGGGAGTCAAGGATGTGAATTTTAAAAAGATGGGAAGGAACAGAACAATGTCCGATCCTCATTCGAATAAGTGAAGAAATTTCTTTTTTGGAAAAATGAGGGAATTGCTGAAACCACGGTTTTGATGGGATAGTCCTTTGTATTGAGGCATAGCAGGCTCCCTTGGATTGACTAGCAATGTGCCAATACTCCGACGAAACATTGCGGTATCTATCTTTGATGATGGAAAAAATGTCAGATAGGGGAATGTGGTTTACGAGGGTAACAACAGGGTTGGACGCTCCTTGTTTTGCCAAGGCATCCGCAATATCATTACCCATGACACCAACATGTCCAGGAATCCAAATACAGTTTTACCAGAGCTTTGAATGGAGGCTATCATCTCTCGAATAAGGCATACAAAGTGATCATCAGGATGAAGAAGAGGACTGGATTTAAGTTTTTGGAGGGAACTGAGAGAGTCAGAGAGAACGAGGGAATGTTCAAAATTATTTTTGATTATATATTTGAGAGATTCTATTATTGCAATGCACTCGGCTGAAAATATTGAAAATTGATTAGAAATTGAATGAAATATTCTGTCATTAGAATTATTGTGGTAAACGTTAATACCTATACCACAGTTGGGAGAGTCGGGAGATTTGGATCCATCAGTAAATAAAAGAGAAAAGTTGGGCCATTTAGATGAAATAATGTCATTGAACATATTATTGACAGTTCGGGCCGGGAGATTGGAATGACTTTTAAGGATTCCGATCCCTTCTAATATTGTTGGGGATAGGGTGACGTGACTATATTTTAATTTGTATAAGGGAAGTAGATCATTTTGGATGATGTGGAGCTCTGAGAGAGACTTAAAATTTTTACAGATGTCAGGAAGAGGTTTAGTTGAAGCTCTGATTGTAGATGAATGGGTTGAGTCAATGAACAACGAGACGCTGGGGATAACCTGATGACATTTAGAATTCAAACATTTAAGAACAAATTTGTCAGCAAATAGTTGACGCCTTATATAAAGAGGAGGATCAGAACATTCTACTTGAAGGGAATTGATGGGTGACGATTGCATCGCTCCAGTTATAATTCGCAAAGATTTAGATTGAATTTTGTCTAATTTATCAAGTACATTTTTTGAGGCAGTACTAAAAAGTGGGCAGGCATAGTCGAGATGGCTTCGAATAAGTGCGTTGTAAAGCAACTTGATGCAAGTAGGGTGAGCTCCCCACCAAACGCCAGATAATGATCTTATGATATTTAATTTTTTTCGCATTTAGTAACTAAATTATTAATATGGGAAGACCATTTAAGTTTCCTATCAAATGTTACTCCCAAAAATTTTACTTCAGAAGCGTTGGGGATTGGAGAATTTTTAAATAAAATTTGAACGGGGGGGGTTTTTATGGCGATTTGAGAAGGTGACACACTGAGTCTTTTGGATTGAAAGTTCAAAACCATTTAACGTGAGCCATGTGCAAAGGGCATTCATGGCTTCGTTAAGATATTTGACGGCGAGAGGGATGAATTTGGATGATAAGAAGAAAGCTATGTCATCTTCGAACTCAATAACTTTTACTTGTGGGGTAATAGTGACATGCATATCATAAGTGTATATATTATACAGTAAGGGGGACAATACATCGCCTTGTGGTAAACCCTTCCAAATAGACCTACTTTGAGGAGAAATATCTGGAAGTTCAATGAAAATTTTTCTATCTAGAAATAGATTAATAATAGATTGGACAAACATGGGGGGAAGGCAAAGGCCTAGAAGTTTTTTTTTCAGGATTGGGATGGAAACATTGTCAAAGGAGCCTTCTATATCTATAAAGACGGCAAGACAAACTTCCTGTTTAGAAATTGATAAATTAATATCAGTGCTGATGATGGCAAGGTTATCTTGAGTGGATTTTTTTTCCTAAATCCAAATTGAGATGGAGAGAGAAGCTGTTTACTCTCGACAAAAAATTCTAATCGGTTTTTAATTAATTTTTCATAAAGCTTACTGAGGGTGGATGAAAGAGCGATTGGCCTGTAGTTGGATCCAGAATTTGGTGATTTGTTTGTTTTTAAAATAGGGATGATTATTTGACAACTCCAGTCATCAGGCATTATACCAGTCAGGAAGATTTTATTTAAGATGCTTAAGAAGTGGTTTAGAACATTCTCATTACTATTTTTGATTATGCTGTAAGGTATACCATCTCTGCCTGGAGATGAGTCCTTGACTGTTGATAAACAATTTTTTAGCTCAATTAAGGTGAATGGAGAGTCTAGCCAATGATTAGACATAGGAGTATTATAGATGGGCGTTATTTCATCTAAGTTAGGTACAGAAGGGGGGGCAATTTTGTCCAAGAATTCATCTATCCATTTAGAATGAGACGCTCGAGGAGATGGTGTACTGAAGGAGGATCGAAATCTTCGAATCATAGACCAAACTTCCGAAATTGGAGTGTTCGGAGATACTGAACTGCAGAAGTTGTACCACCCGGATCTCTTTTTTGACCTTAATACCCTTTTGGCATTGGATTCAGCGTTTTTGTATTTAAGATAGTTCTCCATAGTCATATTGTAACGATAGGAAAGAGATTTAGCTTTCCGAATTCTTACTACTTTGGAACATTCCTCATCCCACCAGGGAGTTGGAGGGAGTTTTTTGAGAGATTTAGTTTTAGGGGGAGGATTTTATTTATTTATTGCAGTTATGAGCATTGATTTGAAGTTATTATAGTCATCTTTGACGGAAAATATATCAGTGGCGGGTAAATTTAGTAGGAACTTGTCCATATGAGAGTTAAATTCATCCCATTTGGTGTGTTTCGTTTTAATCTTTGTCGAAATATGAGACTTGTCCGATTGGAAAGAAGTTTGATAAGTAATGGTGATCGGGAAATGATCACTGGAGCAAGGGTCGGGGGACACCACCCACGAGGAGAGAGAAGCCAGACTAGTAGAACATATCGAGAGATCCACTGCACTGGGGTTTGTGCTGGGGCGTGAGATCCTAGTAGGAGATCCGTCATTCAAAAGGAAAAGGTTGGATTGATCTAGGAAATCCATCACACTTCAACCATCTCGGTCGGAGAAAGCAGAACCCCAGACGGGGGAATGGGCATTAAAATCGCCTAATATAAAGAAAGGAGGGCTTAGTTGACTTACAATTTGCAACCAAGTTTGTTTATTGAAGTGGGCTGTTGGGGGAAGATAGACTGAAACAAAGGATGTGTCCTTTATTTTAGCTGCAACCATTTGGAAGTCAGCATTGGGGGGTTTGATATTATTTATTGGGGAAAATGATATGGATTTTTTAATAAAAAGGGCAGCCCCACCGCCCCAACCTTCCGGGCGGTCGTCGCGGAGACAGGAATACCCTCCCACATTAAAGTGGGTGGATGGAGTAAACCAAGTCTCCGAGATAGCAGCCAAAGAAATAAAGTTGGAATTTAATAGGTTAAGGAGATCAGATTTGTTAGAAATAGCACTTCGGCTATTCCACTGAAGTATTCTGACATCTTGAAGAGTCATTTAGAATAAATGATTTTAATGTTGAAATAATAGTAGCAGCGTTGGACGGTAGATTAGTTTGAGAAGAAATAAGGTCAATTAGAAGCATAATAAGAGTTTGGATAAATGAAGAATTGTCTTGGGAGAGTTTTTCAGAAAGTTTTATAGAGTTCATTGAGGACGGATTATAATTATTTGCACACCCATTTGTGGCATTTGAAAGAGATGAACCATTGGGATTTAAAAGCAGTGAGTTGTGTTGTTGCTGATCGTATCCAGGAGCCGGTTTAGAGATATATAGATATAGCGTTTTTGTATGAGAATTTAGTTGAACGAGAAGAAGTTGTTGTAGAGGAGGGAAGAGGGTTGGATGAGGAGTTGCTGGATAAAGCCTCAGCAAATGATTTTTTGACAGGTGGGAATAGTTTAGAAGCCTGCAGAAAAGACAAGTTCTGAGAGGCCATAGAAATTTTAATATTTTTTTGGCGAGATTGTTCTGGGCAAGAAGTGTTGATAGCTGTATGTGAGCCTGAGCAGTTAAAACATTTGGGTGAGGAGGAAGAAGGACATTGGTCAGCTGCGTGGTTTTCTCCACATTTAAAACATCTGGGTTGAGATCTGCATGAAGCTTTGGTATGGCCAAAACGGCAGCAATTGAAACATTGAGTGGTGGGATAAGTATACATTTCAACTGGTAATGAGTTGAAGAATAAATATATATGGGAGGGAAGAGATTGACCTTCAAAGGTGATAACGACAGATTGGGAGGGCTTCCAGGAAATTATACCCTCAGAGGAGTCCTTGTAATTTAGCCTCCTGGCTTTTATGGGATTGCCAATGTGTTGGGGGGTTGAAAGTGAAGACAGAATTTCTTCGATGGACAGATCGGTCGAGATACCTCTGACCAGGCCCATGCGAGTGACATTGAAAGTAGGGATATATGCCTTGAACTTTGAATTTGATGAAATGTAGATATTTTTGATGAAACTGTTAGCAGCTGACCCTGAGAGGAATTCAACGGAGATTCGGAAGCGACCCTCGGCTTTTACACCTCCAGGCTTGATTGAAAGATTCTTGCTATTTGATAGGAATTTGCCAAATTCAAGAGGGTGGATGGTTTTTCCTTGCTCAGTTTTTTGGGCGTATACAATGAATGGACCACGGGAATGAAGAGAATAAAAGTTTGTTGGAGGAAGTTGAGAAAGTGCTGGTGGGGACTGTGAAGTCAAAGGCGAATCAAGTTTTATTGGGGAAGAAGGAGTAAATTTCCTTTTTTTGGTAGAAGTCAAAATGACAGAATCACTGTCAGAAATTTCTACATTTTCCCCGTCTGGGGGGTCTGGAGAGGGATCTGGGGGCTTTGTAGGGAGTCCAGGAGGGAAATCTTCCTCCATTATTCACAACAGTAAACAACTACAATACAGAGTATGTGGATAGCATAAAATATCTAGGAATTATTGTAGACAAGAATCTGAGATGGAATGAACATATCTATTCAATCTCCACAAAGGTCAGAAAACTCACGCGTCTTTTCATGGCGATTAGAAATATACTATGCGCAAAAGATCTAAAACTAATGTACTATGCCATGTGCAACTCTTTACTTGAATATGCATCTTTAGGATGGGGAGGATGTACCAAATCAATTCTGGACCCCTTAGCCAAAGCACAGAAATCACTACTAAGGGTCATACTTAAAAAACCATTTAGATACCCCAGTAATGATTTATTCAAAGAGATAGGAATTCTGGATGTGAGGCAACTATTTATAAGAAAAGTTATATTATACACACAAAAATATCGTCACCTCTTCCCCTCCGTAGAACATTATCACAACACCCGACATGCAGGGAGGAATCCAATAGTTCCAGTTGCTACCATGACATCCCTTGCTCAAAGACAATATTCTTACCTAGGTCCAAAAATGTTCAACCTTATACCCGGTTCTTGGAAATTGAAAAGTGGAAGCGTCCTGCGTAAATTAGTCAATGATTGGATTCTAAACTTAGCGAGAGTCGAAAGTGAACGTATGCTGTATAACTGTTAAACAAAATCACCAAACTTTCCTGATCACTAGACCAAAATTCCTACCACACTTCATTGAGTTCTGATATTGCTCCGCAATGTTTCGACATCCATTCTGATGTTTTTATACCTTCTGATGTTTTTCAACCTAAGACTTATGGTTATGCGCCCCTGAAGCCTGTCTGCTCATAAGGTACATCACTACTGTAAAGCGTATCACATTTGTACGTCGCACACAAACTCTGTGTGAAACTTGGTACCTACTACGGTAATGATTTATAATAAATACACAACACAATATGGCGCACGAAGTAATGCACCAATTTCACCAAAGTAGCACTAAATCAGGTACTATGTATTTATATTCATAGTTTATGTTTCATAGTTTATATTTCTATCTATATATATAGTTATTGTTTTTACATTTTAGCAGTAGTTCAAGAAATGAGCGCGGTGTATATTCGTATTGTCGTATAATATAATTTGTTCTGAATTCATGTTTTAATTCAGTGAAAACAATCATACACATAATTTATTACACATTCTAGTTACAACGCTTACCTCATACTCTGTAAATTTTAATATTTTATGTTACCAGGTTAATTCGGTAAATCCGACTATAATATATGCTACCAGATTAATTTTTTCTACTTCTCACAAAACAATGTATGTGTACTTATATTTATTATATACATTTTCTTTATTACACAACTTAGTTTCAGAGAATAATGAAACTTTTTTTTTTTTAGTTTTTTTTATGTAATCATGTACATTTCAGTAATAATATGAACTAAACATGTCAATTTGTCTGTCCTAGAACGGGAAACTTTCCTAGTTGGACAGGCAAAGCATCCAATATGTAATATGTACTTTCTTTTGATAAATAAATAAATAAATAAATAAAAAAATAAAATAAAAAATAGTATGGAAAATGACAGAAGTAAAAAAAGTTTATAAATATCTGGAAATCAGCAGCGAAAAGTGACTCCTGGAAGATCAGGAGGGAGAAGAAACCTCAAGGCACAACACACTACACTTTTTTTTGCCAGAAAACAAGAAAGAATGGTAAAAAATTAATTTTAGATAGAGCAAAACAACCACGTCGGGTTAAACTATAGAAATCCCAATTATTCACTCACTTATTAATGGTAACTTGTATATTTGCGCACGAATACGTAAAATACTAAAATGATATGTCAAATATTTAAGCTAATATAAGGAGGATAGTATTTTGGGTACTACCTACTCCCCCACTTGGCTGCGGGATAGTTAATAAATTATTTGATATATTCCTTATTGGTATTATCTAGTTTTAGGTATCGCGACAAAAATTGACACGACCACGTATGCATTGATTGCATACTGCACGTTTCAAGCTTGTTATTAAGCTTTTTAAAAGCCAATACTTGTGAATCGGTCCGTGGTCGAGATGTAAGACTCTCCATTCAATAATCCGGAGGTCGCTAGATCAAACCCCGGTGTGCGCAATTAAATTTTATTCTATTAATTTGTGTTGTATTATATTATTTTTTTATGTCGATTTAATTCATTTGAATTCCGGCTAACGCCAGGCTCATTTTTAATTTTTGGTCGCTAATGTGGAGAGCCATCTCAATATTTTAATAATATATATTATTGAACGTACGCAGAACAACGCGTCTATCTCCAGGTAAATGTATAGATGGTCAGGGATGTCAAATTTTTCCGAGGTGTTCTTAAAATAGCAAAATTATTTATTAGGAAAATAATTAATTTCCTAATGGACTTACAACATATTGTCCAGTTTTATTGGAATTTCACAATGTATTGTATGAGTCAAGAGTAATATTTACCTTTATGTCTTCATCATTGATTTATCCTTTACCAACTGACGTGTACCCGGCGTTGCTCGGGGTTATGAATGGTTTGGAGTAAAGTTTTGAGGTGGTGAGTTAGTACTCACTACTAGTAATCCTGAAAACTGTGTCTATTTTTAAGATGAAAATAATATTATTCTTAAGAATTTTTAGTTTCACTTGATTATACTTGATATACCATGTTGCAACGATTAAAAATCTGTGAAATATTGTTCCTGTGCGGGAAGTAGGATTGGTGTGGCGGCTGTCGATGTCGCCCGAATCCTTCCGACCACGAACCAAATCGATGAACGAGTCGTAGGAGACCAGCGGCTGCGCAATTGCTCCATGAGTTTTTAACATTAATTAGTCAATTTATACGACTACTGATTATGGTAAAACCCTACTTACCGATGAAAGATTACACCATTGCTCTCCATATATGTATTTTCCAGTACTACTTGTACAATATCTCAGCGTGCATGTCGGCATTTTGAAGTTATCGCCGGAGACCTGTGCTCAGAGAGCGCTTGTAACCTACTGATGCCCTACATGCCCGGGATATCTCACATCGGACAATGATCCGATATGCTTGGCCCATACTTCGAACGCCAAAGCTGGCTCTATCTATATACCTCAATGATACAATGTAGTTTTTTGTATTAACAATGTGGTATACAGTGAACGGTAGAAAAAGTCGGGGACGCCTGAGGAAGACTTAACGCATTATCTTTACACAGGAATGAGATAAGGAGACGAATAAAAAGTGATATAAAGTAGTTTTTTAGTAACAATGTGACGCACAGTAGCGAATGGTGGAAGTCGGGGACGGCCGAGGAAGACATGACACTATCTAGTGAAACAAAAACTTACGAAAAGTAATCTTTTAAAATCTTTAGAATAATATTATTTCCACCATAAAAATAGATCCAGTTTTCAGATACACTATAATTATCACGGTAACCGGATAAATCATCACAATGATAATTAATCACATCTTTAAAAAGTTATATAAAATCATGGAAAGTGATGAAACAAAAACTTTATTAACTGGGTTATGTAAGTTAGGTTAGGTTAGGTTAGGTTAGATTAAAAAAAAATTTTTTTCATCGTTTCTAATGACTTTGTATCACTTTTTAAAAGTGTGTTGAATTGGCACTGTGTTGAGTTATCATGGAACCAATTCTTACCACCCTCAAAACCTTACTCCAAATCTGTTCATAACTCCGAGCAACGTAGGGTTCACGTCAGCTGGTATGTTTCACTCGGGGTATGCGTCATCTTTGGGTATTCTGGGCGGAGGGTCTTTTTAAGGGAAGGAAGGAGAGGTAGTTCTTAGACGGAAATATCTATGAAGGGTGGGTAAGAATCTGGTGGTCAATGTGTCCAGAAGTGATGTATGAATACATCCCTTGCACTGCGATGCAAGGTCTCCCCAACCTGACCTCTCCTGATCCGGCCCGCCTAGCGTTCGGTAGACGCATCCACCACTAAGACATGAACAAACCTCACCCCATGAAACCGGATACCTTTGCTAAGTCAACAAACGTAGCGAACCACTGGTGGTGACCTATGGCAGAGGTCCAATGAATGGTTTTCGAGGCGGCGGTACCCATACCCACCACTTAAATTGTATATTGTATATATAAACATCATTAACATATGTGGAACCTAGGAGTTGATAGGTTTTATGCAAATTGTCGACACAAATTTTCATTCAAATCGGTTTAAATTCCACTAGACATTTTAGGTTCGGAGAAAAGTTGGAACCCCAGATTTATTTTCTTAATTGAATTTCGCAAAAGAGTCTCTACTGCTCCCTGGATCCAGTGGAATTATGGAATCTTCAAACGGGGTATAAAGGAAGACAAAGGTTGAGAAGTACGCGACTAAACTTTTCAAGCGACGTTCCGATTTTGATAAATTGTGCTGTACATCAATAATAATAATATTTGGATGACTTGAAATCACCTCAATAAGTAGGTACCTAACGTAAAAATGATGTTACCAGTTACCTGTAAAAATAATGGTAGCGTAATCTTTCTTCTCTAATCTTTCTAAAAGAATTACACATTTTCGCTTGTTTGAGAATTTCACCCAATCAGATCCAATTTAAAAAAAAAAACATTTAAATTCAAAACTAATTTTAGTTCATTGAAACGGATTTCACGCAGGACTGACGCACATCACAGACAATCGAAAGTAGTTTAAGACTTAAAAATATTTACATAAAGGTAGGTACTTAGTCCTGTTATAGATATTAGTGTGACATTTACGAAAACATTTTAAATAATTCCCCTTTTTGTTTCCTTGTTACGTATTAAGGTATATTATTGTGTAACTTCCGTTGTGCATGTGCTTTTAACGTCATAGATTCTATCTATATAAACAATATCAGATATTAACATAGATGCAACATAAATATAATAACGATGTGTGACCAATTTACCTTTTAAATCATTAGTTATTTTTAATGTATTTCTTCGGAAGTTATTAAAATTGAAGTACCTATTGCGCTCAAGGGATATGGATCCAGCTATTTGTTGAATATATTGATGGATTAACTATAATTTTTGTAACTCATAATAATTCGTGGTGATATTCAACGTAAATAAAAAAAACCATACTATTGATGGGTATTATACGAGTACACGGTGCGGTGTCCCGAAACTAGTGGTACAAGCGGGAATCTGGGGAATCTACATTCTGCGTATCTATTACGTATACAACTAACTAACCATCGCGCTGTTTCCCCGCAGGGGTAGGCAGAGAGGATGGACCGCCAAACATCTCGGTCTTGGTCTTGGCACAATCATACATCGTCTCATATATACTCCTGTTATTTTGACTTTTTACATGGCCTCACTCAAGTATTTAGTTCTCTTGATCGTGCCATTTCTTCCTCGGGCGTACCCGACTTCTTCTACCATTCAAATTCACATCATCCTTACACTCCTTTCTTCGTTCATTCTTTCTACATCACCAAAGCGTCCCTATCTTAATCTTAATCATTACGCTGACATAAGCCTTGCATTCTTTGAGAATCTCCGCATTTCAAACTCGATCATGCATGGTTTTTCACAGTTTCCCCTCAGGGATCTCATTTTCACAGCATTCTGACTACTACCGCTCTTCCTCTGCTAATTTTACGCCTCACTGCCATACATCAGTGTGGGTATCAGTACTCCATTGTGGACTGCTAGCTTCGATTCTTCGGACAATTTTTCCAGCCAAACGGCGTTACTTACATTTACTCTTCTTTTCATCTCTTGTAATGAATTACATATAAGAAGTTAGTTAATAATGGATACAAGTAGGCTATACTATCATATCTTTTCAATCAATATTATTTTCACTAAAATCTATTTATATGTATTAAATGTACTTGTATCTCTTATTTTTATATCATTCTAGAGCTTGTACTAATTTTATTCTCTCTGATACATGAAGGTATCAGAGAGAATATATTTTTTAATTCAATGGACTATCCATAATTCTCTAACATCCGTGATTAAGAACACTAGCGTGAAAGGGTCTCCGTATTTTCCACTGAAGGAAATCCATTACATATTTTAACGACTGGGGCTGAATGATGAGTTATTCCCCCATTCAAATGAGTAGGCTGTGTTTAAAAGTTAATATTTCCCACTTTTATTACCAAATAGGAAAAATTGGACAGGATTGGCCTGTCTTGACTGGTTATGGATTACAGGGGATGACCGGAGGTTCAATAATGTATTGTCTGTCTAAATTAATCACAATGGAGTATTTGAAAAAAAAACACAATTAAATTTAGAAAAAAATTACGACAGTGAAGGTATTTTTATGTTGACGAATAAATTCTAAATGTGTCATTTTCGATTTGCAACCAAAATGACACGCTCGTTTTTATTCGTGAATTCGGTGGCGTTGGCATCACGCCGCGCGACGTTGGTGACTGTCATTTTTCCATACAATGGCATAGTCATAATGAGAGTGGAAGATACTCTCAGTATAGCCCTTGTGTAAAACCACCATTCAGAATTGAAACGTGTTTGGTAACCAGATCTGAATAGACAGGTATTCACCCACCTTCCTCTTCTTCGTCACTTTCCTCTCTCCACGACCTTCAGCCTCAGCCTTCTGTCTCCAGACGGTTGGCACTCTTGTGCGGTATGCACATAAAAAATTACGTTGTAGCCATTCTCGGAATGTGCGATTTTTGATCATTTTTATATTCGTTGATGAAAATATTAAATTTTCACATTTATTGCTGGTTATTCTAATAAACTTTTTTTTAATTAATTTATTTCATCAAAAAATTACTAAATATATAATATATCATCATTAGGTTATATAACTATATGTAAGTTAGTAAAAATGACATTGTTGAAAGAATAATGTTATAATAATAGAGCAGTTAATAATAGAAGAAAAAGAAAATATGTATATAAGAGTGTTATATAGAAATGGCATAATATACTATATTTTAAGTTGTGCATAACCTGCCTCACTAGACGAACCTGTATTGAGGGAGAATTTTTAGTTAATTATTTCTCGCATTTTGTCTATGGTTTACTTATAAATATTTATTATTATTTTATTTTTTTATTAGAAAGACAAACATTCCCGGGTTACGAATAACCTGACAATATTTGAAAATCTCCTACTACCACCACAGTAAGCTGAAAATGTTGCTTGTGTTGTGATGGAGGACTTAGCCAGCCGAGGAATTGAACACACTACGCCTGGGTGGGACCCAAACGCGATATCAACTCGGCCACCGACCGGTCAGTTCCTATACAGCAATACATTATTTTAGGTTACATTGTTGTTTGCATATACACAATACAAATACAGCAAGTTTTAGCACAATACATACTATAATGACTATCAATGGCAGGGCGTTTGGTTATGTTACATTATTGTTTGCATATACACTATACAAATACAGCACATTTTGGCACAATGCATACTATAATAACTATCAATGACAAGGCGTTTGGTTAGGTTACATTATTGTTTGCATATACACAATACAAATACAGCAAATTTTAGCACAATACATACTATAATGACTATCAATGACAGGGCTTTTGGTTATGTTACATTATTGTTTGCATATACACAATACAAATACAGCAAATTTTGGCACAATGCATACTATAATCGAAAAGAAAAATATGGAACTCGAAGCAAAAGTAACAATGCTCGAGTTCAAACTCGACGATCAAGAACGCCAACAAAAAAATTTCGTTGCCGAAATAAGAGGAATATCGGAGGCTGAAGGAGAAAATTTACATAACATTCTTTTCAACATAAGTAAAGAAATACGCACAACCACCACTAAAAATGATATCGAGAGAACCTTTAGAGCTCCTGGTAGGCCAACCCCAACAAAAATCCGGCCTATAATTGTACGTTTCAGAGAAATTCACTTAAGAGATGAATTCTTAAGTTGTGTAAAAAGATACAATTTGAACGCCACAACAAAGGAAGACAAACTTAACACGAGCTCCATAGGCCTCTCCGGACCACGTACGCCAGTCTATATATCAGAACACTTAACAACAACAAATAAACGCTTACTTTACCTGGCGAAGAAGACGGCTACGGAAAAAAAGCTAGCTTACGTATGGGTGAAAGCGGGACGGGTCTACGTACGCCAAACAACAGAATCACGAGCTATCCACATTACCTCGGAAAATATTCTTCTCACACTATGACTCACTAATACAAGCATACACACATTATTTTACTCAAACACCACACACACATCTGTACGTTCCCAAATCTTATCATTGTGGGTATACTTAAATAACTTTAAAAATGAAAACATAAATGATTAAAGTATCTTTTGATATCCCCGAAGAAACCATACTCACATGTAACAAAAATGTGATTGATAATCCCGAAGACATGAATAAATATTGTTGGGAATCGTACGGTCTGAAAATTATTCACCAAAACATTAGAAGTATTACCAACATTGATGACTTTCTCGTATTTCTTGACCAACTCAATTTCAAATTCGATTTGCTAGTTCTAACTGAGTGCTGGATTAATAAATACTTCACTGCCAAAAACATACAAAATTATACTGAGTACCACACAACCAGTATAATAAATAAAGCTAGTGGTATAGTAATCTATGTCAGGGACGGTATACAGACGCAAGTTGATGAACTCATCTTAACACAAGCAAATTGTCTAAAAATCGTGCTTAACAAAAACCTATGCATTTTTACAATCTATAGATCACCATCATTTCACAACATCGATTCATTTTTAAATTCACTCCACTCTATCATTAACAACACAGAAAACCCAGAACACCAAATAATCATTGGAGACTTGAATATTAATACTATTCTTGACAATCATCGCCAATCCGATGATTATTTATGTTTTCTCACTGAAAACGCTTTTACTCCGATAATTGACACCCCCACTCGAGTACAAGGTGCAAGTAAATCATGCTTGGATCACATCAACATTAAAAACATTAATTTCGCAGACTCATTTGTTATACACACAACAATTTCAGATCATTATACCACAGCGCTCGGCCTAAGAAATAAACCTTCCTCTCCTCCTAAAAACAAATATATTTCTAAAATAAATTATCACGCACTAATTGAGGAGCTGACAACAGAAAAGTGGCAAAACGTAATAAACCAGACTGACACTGAGCAAGCAATGCAGCAATTTATCACTAAATTACAATACTACATATCTAATCACACTACTAATAAAGTTATACCGAACAAACAATTTAAACTCATGCCATGGATCACCCCTGGCCTAGTCAAATCCATCCACAGACGTAATCAAATGCATAAAAATGCTAAAAGACAACCAGATAATATTCTAGTTCAAGAACAATATAAGAAATATAGAAACATATGTAAAAAACTAATTATTTCCACTAAAGAAAATTTCTACAAAAAACATATATACGAAAACACCATAACTCCAAAACGTTTCTGGGAAATATTTCGTCAAATTACCAAAACAAAAAACAGCAAATCGTCTTTCATACAATCATTTGATATGAAAAACACAAGTACTACTAACCCCAAATTGATGGCTAATTTTGCTAATCAATATTTCACTTCAGTAGGAGCCTCTCTCGCAAATAAAATCCTTGAAAAATGTAAGAAAACTGAATCTGAACTAGCCAACATACCTTCAACTGATCTTAATCTTAAAACAGACGAGATTCAAACAACGATTAATGAAGTCATGAAAATGATAGATGAGCTGAAGCCATCGAATGCTTGTGGGCCAGACAAAATTTCCTCAAATCTGCTGAAAGTATTGAAACCACTTATAGCGAGTCCCATTGCATACATTTGTAATCTTAGTTTCAAGACAGGCACATTCCCAAACCACTTAAAACAATCAGTTGTTATATTGATTCATAAAAATGGAAACAAATCGGATGTACATAATTATCGGCCAATATCTCTACTCAACTCATTCTCAAAAATTATCGAGAAAATCGTAAAAAATCGTCTCACCCTCTATCTTGAAAGACATAAAATCTTATCTAATAACCAGTTCGGCTTTCGTTCAGGTCTAGGAACAGAAAATGCTATTGCTAAGCTGGCGGATATTATTTCTAATAATATTGACCGGGGTAATAAATCCATCGCTCTCTTTTTAGATCTTGCCAAAGCTTTTGATACCATCTCGCATAAAATACTTCTAAAAAAACTAAGGGCTATAGGTGTTCAGGGACTGCTATACAAATGGATGGATAGTTACTTAACTAACAGATACCAACAAGTTAAAATTAATGATAATGTTAGCGATCCAGCCCTTGTAGAATTTGGTGTACCCCAAGGGAGTACCTTAGGACCTATTTTGTTCAGTATTTATATCAATGATCTGTGTAACAGCAATTTTTCCAATCATATTATAACATTTGCAGATGATACTGTCCTAATATTTGAAGGAAAAACATGGAATGATGTACACTGAAAAGCAGAAAGTGGATTAAAACAGCTAAAACTTTGGTTAGACTATAATCTGCTGACACTCAATTCGGAAAAAACTAAATTTATACGATTTAGTGCGACAGAAGCGGGCCAACCCGAGGAAGCACATAATATTTTTATACATAAATGCATTGACTCCACTAACTGTAATTGCTATAAATTGGAATGCGTAGACAGTATAAAATACCTTGGTGTTATATTAGACAAATATCTTAGATGGGACGGACAAATAGATCTAGTTGCCACAAAGGTTAGAAAGCTTACGTACATGTTTATGACAATCAGAAATATCTTACGTAAAAAAGAATTGAAACTCATCTATGATGCTATGTGTGGGTCACTTCTAGACTATGCATCCTTAGGTTGGGGTGGGTGTGCAAAAACTGTTTTGGACAAATTAGCAAAAGCTCAAAAATCAATACTAAGGGTAATCCTCAAAAAACCATTTAGATATCATAGCGATGCACTATTTGAAGAATTCCGAGTTCTGGATGTTAGACAACTATACATGAGAAAATTAATTTTAAACACCCATCAAAAACGCCACCTCTACCCATCTATTAACCACTCTCACGACACCCGCCACTCACGGAGAAATCCAATTGTACCACTCACAACTAAAACATCTCTCGCTCAAAGACACTTCTCATTCTTAGGTCCAAAACTATACAACTTCATGCCCGATGCTTGGAAAACGGAAAACACAGCTATTCTTCATAAATTGACCACTAATTGGTTTCATCAATTAGGTAGAAAGGAGAGTGAACTTTTACTACACAAAAAATGAAATCAAACACAAACCAAAAACAACAACAAAAACTCCAACAAAACAGTAAAAGATACGTTTATGTTATAATCTTTATCATTATATGTATATATGTACTTACCTAATACTTTTAAATTAGAATGCTACCCAAGCAGCAGTTAATCTTATGTTTAATGTAATATTTTATTTTATGGTATTTCTTCTCTTTGTTATTCATATTTATACAAACATGTTCGTAGGCTTAGGCACCAGTTAAAAGTACAAATACCTATTATTTCATTATTATTGTAATACTATACTTATCAAACAACTTATCAAAATGTTAATACTCATACTAATTTGACTGTCCTAAAACGGGAATCCTCCTAGTTGGGCAGTCAAAACATTTCTTAAATAATGTATTTAAATGTATAATCTTTTACTAAATAAAAAAAAAAAAAAAAAAAAAAAAAAAAAAAAAAAAAAAAAAAAAAAAAAAAAAAAAAAACTATCAATGACAAGGCGTTTGGTTAGGTTACATTATTGTTTGCATATACACAATACAAATACAGCAAATTTTGGCACAATGCATACTATAATAAATATCAATTACAAGGCGTTTGGTTAGGTTACATTATTGTTTGCATATACACAATACAAATCAGAAATTTTAAATAATAAATATAAATTAAATTACTTATTCTAAATATTTGTTTAAATTAATAAATAAAATAGTGTTTATAAGAATATCACTTTTTCTCGCGATATGAAATCTGTGAAATTTGTTAACAATAATTCTAATCAGAGTGACATCAATATCGAAAATGCTCGCGCAATACAAAAAGATTGTTTTGACGACTTTATCAGAAAAGAACGATAACCATCTTACGAATCAACTAAAAAATGGTAGCGTGGCCATTTAACGTACTCCTAGAACCGTTTAAACACTTTAAGATCTTTCGTCCCAAGAAAAACCTCAAAATAATTAGAAGATATTTCAGATCAAACTAAAAAACGTGCCGATCTAATCAAACGACCAAAGAAAGCTTCCTACAAAAGTTTGAATCAGCCAATTAATGAAGTTAATTATAGGTAGTTTCCAATTTGGAAATAGTTAAGTATGATTTATGGTCTTAAAAGCTTAGCCTACCTCAATTTTCAAAGAAACTCTAAAAAATTAGACGTAAGAAGTCGAAACCACATAATCATTTATCCAGAATCAATGAAGTTTAATTCATAACGTTTTTAAATTAAATGTTTCCTTAACGTATTACTCATGAAGCTTTTAACCACATATGACGTGGTCGTGTGGTGGTTTTTGTTCATTCATGCTTCTAAATTACTCCCGAAAAAATGTCGGGGAACTCCCGTGCAGTTTTTGCTTCCTTTCAATCCGGAAACGATTTAGATTTGTATGGGTCCGAATTATCCAAGTAGTTAATTCGTCACCAATTAGGACTCTATGAACGAGTATGTGCCAATAGTATACGGAATAACTACATCCCAAAGATTAATAATATATAATACATGTCTCTTTATTTACAAAATAAATAATAAACTCATACATACAAATACAGAACTCATTAAAACGTCCCAAGTACACACACACTTTACACGGCAACACGATAAAATACATTTAAACACCATACATACTCATTATGGCAAGCAATCCATTGGTTACGAGGGGAGCAACATATATAATTGCCTCCCAGACGAAATAAAAAATGAAAAAAGTGTAGGTACATTTAAAAAAAAATTGATCAATTTTATGCTCAATCAACAAAACAATGAAAGTGAATAATATCGTTGTGTAATATATGTATGTGTAATTTATTCGTTATTTCTAGTTCAATAAGTGAAAAATGTCATTTTCTTTTATCTAGAGTAAAAAAAAATAAAAAAAATTTATAACGAATTATTCATAAGTCGTAGGTCTATAGATGGGCTGCGCCTAAAAATATTTTCGTTTTCAGCAATTTCAGCTCCAGTTTATGAATTATCTGCTAGAATGCGGGTCTCTTAAACAAACCTGTTTTACTGCTATTTCCTTAAAACACTTTCCACACAGCATTCTCAAAGATGAAGTGGGCTTAAAGAAAAGCGTGTTTTATGTGAGTACCTACCGCAAGGGTCCCAACTGCTACTAAACGTCTGGAGCCAGTGAGACTACGGCATCCCCTGTGAGGATGAAGGTAGCGGGGAGAGGATGGAGACGGGGAGCAGTGGCGGCTTATGACTTTTGGGTGTCTAGATTGCTAATATTACAAAAAATTTCATCATTAAGGTTGTTGTAGCTGAAAAACGCACGGCCAAAATGAAATTTCCTGAAAATCTTCGTACAAAAAAAATAATTTTGGAAAAAAATAAAATTCGTTTTAAGCTACAACATCAATTATGCCATTTTTGTAATATTAGCATTCTAGTACACGCAAAAGTCACGATCCGGTGGATTTGTGGGAATGAAAAAGATGGGGAAATACCTGGCTATTCAGACGATCAACAAACACGGCTAAAGCCATTTCATCAAAGCTTTGACCAGGGCAAAACCAAAAATATATACGTCTCTGGGACGTGTAGCAAATAAGATACGTATTTTTTCAAAATATGGCACAGTAATATAAATAAATAAATAAAACAATTTAATCAAATGAAATAGCGCACGATGGGATTTGAACCCGCGGCAAAGGACCGGCCCACCTAACCACGGAGACCATCAATGTACGAGTATTGATATTAAAAAAAACTGTAACGAATTTCTATTATAATGGTACCATTGTGATACTCATAAATTGAATAATTAAATTCAATTAGTCTTTTCGAAAAATCCATTCGCTGCATTAACAAAAAATTAAGTTCTTATTATAAAAGCGAAATGATTCACCGGTAAGTCAATAAGAAACAAGCCAATTTTTTTACTAAAAAGTACATTTATAGTGGAAATAATAACATCCAATCTAGTAATAACCTAATATATAAAAATTACATTTATAGTGGAAATAATAACATCCAATCAAGTAACAACCTAATATATAAAAATTACATTTATAGTGGAAATAATAACATCCAATCAAGTAACAACCTAATATATAAAAATTACATTTTTAGTGGAAATAATAACATCCAATCTAGTAACAACCTAATATATAAAAATTACATTTATAGTGGAAATAATAATATCCAATCTAGTAACAACCTAATATATAAAAAGTACATTTATAGTGGAAATAATAACATCCAATCAAGTAACAACCTAATATATAAAAATTACATTTTTAGTGGAAATAATAACATCCAATCTAGTAACAACCCAATATGTAAAAATTACATTTATAGTGGAAATAATAATATCCAATCTAGTAACAACCTAATATATAAAAAGTACATTTATGGTGGAAATAATAACATCCAATCATGTAACAACCTAATATATAAAAATTACATTTATAGTGGAAATAATAACATCCAATCATGTAACAACCTAATATATAAAAATTACATTTATAGTGGAAATAATAACATCCAATCTAGTAACAACCTAATATATAAAAATTACATTTATAGTGGAAATAATAATATCTAATCTAGTAACAACCTAATATATAAAAAGTACATTTATAGTGGAAATAATAACATCCAATCAAGTAACAACCTAATATATAAAAATTACATTTTTAGTGGAAATAATAATATCCAATCTAGTAACAACCCAATATATAAAAATTACATTTATAGTGGAAATAATAATATCCAATCTAGTAACAACCTAATATATAAAAAGTACATTTATGGTGGAAATAATAACATCCAATCATGTAACAACCTAATATATAAAAATTACATTTATAGTGGAAATAATAACATCCAATCAAGTAACAACCTAATATATAAAAATTACATTTATAGTGGAAATAATAACATCCAATCTAGTAACAACCTAATAAATAAAAAGTACATTTATAGAGGAAATAATAACATTCAATCTAGTAACAACCTAATATATTAAAAAACTTCTTTATACAGGTGACTTATCCTTAAAAATATCCCGCATGTTACCAAATCATATTTCTCCAACTTTCTACACTAATTCAAAAATATTTTTAAAAATTAATAACAATGATGTTTCCAATAAATTCGAAAAAATGGGATATACGCTTTAGAATGTAATGAATGTAGGTATGACTACTAGAAATTTTAAAACTAGAATCAGAGAGAATGAACTCTGTTTACGAAATGATAACTATTTCGAGTTTGCTTACCATTTAATAGAGACATGCTATAGCTTCAACAAAGAAAAAACTTATTTTAAACATTTGAACGTTAATGCTTTTTCAATGTGTGCGCTTTAGAAACCCTAGAAAGTAACAAAAAAAATAATTAGCAAAATAATAGCACCCTGTAAAGGTGACCTTTATTGACAATGTTTCCCTGTTTTGATGACTCCTCGCACCTTTCTCGCCTCCTCCCCCCACCCCGAAATCACCCCACCCACTACCTCCACATAATAAAATCTAATATTTCTGTACTTGTTTGATTTTTAAGTTAGTTTTAAGATTGTTAGTTAATGTCACGGTTGTGTCGAAACCGGTAGCAAAGTAAACAAAATTTAAGTGACAAATGTAAATTGGAAAATAAAACTCAACTATTTCTTTCTTGGTAATGGTACCCCAAATACTAACTACACAATTCAGGTGGAAGTGGATCATAGCGGAATGCCTCAAGTGCCACATAATATGTGCAGTATACAGCACATCTTGAAATCGTGCCCCAGATACTAACTTCATACATTAGTCAGGTGGAAGTGGATCTTAGCGTAATGCCTCAAGTGCCACATAATATGTGCAGTATAGATGTGGGAGCACATCTTGAAATCGTGCCCCAGATACTAACTTCATACATTAGTCAGGTGAAAGTGGATCTTAGCGTAATGCCTCAAGTGCCACATAATATGTGCAGTATAGATGTGGGAGCACATCTTTAAATCGATAGATGACTAACCCGCTTAGGTTACCGCAATATCCAAATAAATATGACTCATTCATAATTTATAGTTTTACTCTCTTCTCGGATTGCAAAATATTGTGAAATATATATTTCTATACATCGCCATGTTGTGAACCCGTGACCTCTGGGTTTGTGGGAAATTTTATAATCCTGCAAGAATAATCTTTGATTGACCTTTTGCCTGGTTATGAACCTGTGACCTCTGGGTTTGCGCGTGATTTTAACTTCCTGCAAGATTAATCTTTCTTTGCCAGGTTGTGAACCTGTGACTTCTGGGTTTGCGCGTGATTTTAACTTCCTGCAAGATTAATCTTTCTTTGCCAGGTTGTGAACCTGTGACCTCTGGGTTTGCGAGTGATTTTACTTCGCTGCAAAGATTAATCTTTGTTTGACAAATTTATTTCGTAAACAATCCATATCGAAGAGTATAGTTATAAGAACAACAATGATTGTGATGCACATTTCACGTAACATTAGCGCATTCCTTTTAATAAAGTTCCAAAGGATTATCATACGTTTTTTGGAGATGTCTCACTTTGCCACAACATCGCTTCCAGCACTGAATAGATAATGCACACCTTCAAATAGAAATGCATACTTCGTATATTTGAATAGAAACCAATTTTGCCACTGACCTACTACCTTTTGACTGTTAAATTGAGATACCCAATCAACATCGGATACGTTGTCTCTCTTACACTTCCTGACATCATATATCGCCATTCTATTTGATTTTGAATTTGTACTGAAAGACCGAAATCTTTTGGATAAAGAAATTTAAAAACCACTGCGCCGTAAATATACAATTACACCTGAAAAAACAAGACAATTAAAATATCTAAGCCAATTTAAAATCTTGACTAAACAATGGATAATCAACAAAGGCCGTGCTATAATTAGTCAACTCACTCAATCTAAATTAAAAGTTCTCCAATCCCATTACTGTTACCGATACCAATACCAACATGATTTAATTGTGTCAAATATTTTCACGTTCAACTTTTTAAAGTATTTTAGTTTCATGTGCAGGGTTTTCCAATAAGAGGTGTTATTTTAAATAGCCCGCTATTTCGGTAGATGTTACTTTTGAAGCTGTCATTTTTTGACATTTGACAAGTAGAAACTACGCTATTAATACAAATGGAACGATACACGCTTCAACAATGAATTGAAATTATTAAAATTCACTTGAGTGAATCAAATGCAAATCATCTTGAGTGATGAGGCCCATTTCCACCTCGGTGGCTTCGTCAACAAGCAAAATTGTCGCATCTGGGGCTCGGAAAACCCAAGAGTTATTGTTGAAAAGCCTCTCTATCTTCAACGTGTTACTGTTTGGTGCGGTTTATGGTCCGGCGGAGTCATTGGACCTTACGTTTCCGAAAATGAAGCTGGAGCAACAGTTACGGTGAATGGATTGCCATTGAGAGATGATTAATGATATTTTATGGCCGGAATTGGATGGTATTGATCTGGACAACGTTTTCTTTCAACAAGACGGCGCTACGTGCCACACAAGCAACGAAACGATTGATCTTTTACGATTGAATATCAAAATAACAACTCTTATTGGAAAACCCTGTATATTGTTTTTAGGGAAAATATTTATATATTACTTACCATTTAAGAATATATCTACATACGGAGATAGAACCATATGCAACCAGCTAGAGTAAAATAATTTTCATAAATATTTTCCTTTAAAACTAAAACACTATACAAAAGATTGTCAAAATCGAAATTATAAATTTACAGGTGAAAAAATATAATAAGCAGTAATTGTTGATTTAGATACTAGTACAGAATTATTTGCCGGTTGGAAATAAGCCAACGTGCCTCAGTGGTCCAGAGCGTCTGACCGGACATCAGAAGGTGCGGGTTCAATTCCCGTCGGCGGCATTTATTTTTACTCGGGAGATATTTTCAATTTGTATTGATATTACAGGCGACTAATTATTGCTTATAACATAGACATATGAATATTAGTAGACCTGCCCTAAGTGATTAAAAGCGTATTATCCCCACTCCCCATACCGGTTCCATTGAGCCGGCTGGGCTCGCGTTTGGCCTCAAATGAAATTTGAAAACGTGACGTCATCATTCTTGTGCGAACTATGGTCGAGGCATCATCGGTTCATTTTACTAAATAACACGGCAAAATTTTGACTTGTACTATGAAAACTGGTAAAAATAGATGTGAAAAAAGAGAATAAACCCAATTGTCGTATTACATTCCATATATAAGCATTATTTTACTTTATTTTAAGCATATTCACATCGTATAATATGAATCAGTTGTTACTATCACATAGAGAAACGTCTGGACGCGAAACACAAAGCTGGTTGGTTGCTGGGAAGTAAATTATGAACATTTATAAAAGTGTCTTAACTAAATACTCTGAAACTAACTACGACTCTGAAAATAAAAGCTGCCTTACTTTGCCGAATTTGGACTTCGCAAATTTGTTCATAACGTGGCGAGTAATTTGCGCTCCCATGTAAAAATGTCTATTCATTCAAAGCAGATTTTACTTTTAAGAAGTAAATGGTGATATTATAATGCGAGATGCCTATTTACTGTCAGATTGATTTATTGACGAATCACAGTCAGCTTCACTCGTTCCCTCGTTCCCTCGTTCTTCAACAGTTGATTTTACCCCTCGCCCATATCTTCTCGTCTATTAATTCCTATGTCTGTGGCTTATAATCATTTATTATAAAATACTAGTTTAATACTAATTTAATAACCTCAAAAATTTACTCCAAATCATTCATAACCACGAGCAACGCGGGGTAAACGTCACGTAGTAGTCCTATAAAAATGCTTTGTTGATATTGACGAATCCAATGACCTTTGTCTTAGCGGCTAACATAATTAGACAGGTAACAATTTGGAAATTACGTCAAAGCAATTATCGGCGATGGCCTAATTAACCATCCAATTTGTGGAGATTAACCTCAATTATTTAAACATGTTATTTGCTGTAGAGTATTAGGAAATTTCGTTGTTTATATTTATTGGTAAAAACTATCAATAATCTTAACGGGAATATCCAGCGCAACTTCTTTATCTCGTAACCAAATGCCGAACGTTGAACATTGATGAAGATTTTAGTAGATTGGCCCCCCGGAGCAATGTTTAAATGGAGCTCTAAAAGATTTTTTTATATCTGTTGGCAGGTACATCACATTTTATTGCAAACGTACACATTTTCACAAAAATAAGTATATAAATAGAATTGTTATGCCAGGGCAGTAGGACGAAGGAAGGGTACTTCTGAAACCGGTTGAGTGTAATTTAAATAAAGTAGTAAATTACAAATTTATGTGTTTATATTGTAAATTATGGTGAGCCACAAAGTTCATGCTTTTTACAAATATATCTTATAATATGCGGTACTTCAAACCGTCATATCTTTTACACACCTGCACTGATGATGGACGTTGTAACGCTGTTGATACTGTTTAAAAAACTACACTACATAGACTATAATTCGAGACTGTATATTATTCAGGTGCAGAGATATTGCGTTGAGTATTCCTCAAGCGTCCAAGACTTTTTCTACCATCCAAACTACTCTATAAACACTCCTCGCGCTAATAAGAACAAACTTCAAAATTTTCAGCGATATCGGTCGGCTACTTTTCGAGTTTAAAACAAACATACGCAGACTGAATTATTAATATGAAGATTTAAAGTAATCTACACGATGCGTTCATATGATTTTTTTATATGAAGAGGTCACCTTATACAATATTCTCCAGTGGTTTACTACAAGTCACTCAACTCGGTGTACTTGTTACAGAAAATGTTTAAACGGTGCCAATTTGATGACTGTTCATATTTACTCATTGTACGATTCTCAATTATTTACGTCACCGTGACATTTAAATCAAATCATAATGATTGATAAAAAACGAAAGTGACCTTCGGAGTACGCTGATCTTAAACAACAGAATAAACAGAAATCCGGTAAAGTCTGTTTTTCTAGATGTCCCTTTTTTCAGAGAACATTCTATTAGTTTAGACTGTATATACAAAATTACAACGGTGTTAACGAATTTAAAAAATGACTCATTTTCGTAACCTATTAGTTAACTCCTCAGGGCTGATTTGTTCGGTTTTGCGAACAAATATCTATTACCCGTAGATTCAACCATATTGATCCAACCACAAGCTAATGCTTCTCTGGAAGAGTAGTATTAAATATTGTCATTGTAATTGTAAACCTTATTACTTAAATGTACTTTTTCTGAATAAAAAAATTGTACTCTTTTGGGAACAGATTATATGATCTCATAGAATTCGTTATTTCTCCCTTACTGTCATGATTATAAATATGGTCCAAAAGGTGTTAGAAAGAGAAAATACCAGGATTTATATTCAAATCTAGAAGTTAACCACAGAATAGTTGAAACGTTCACCTCTATGAAACCAAAGGTTTCTACCACAATCTGAGTTGACACATGATGTGACAATGTTGAAGTGACACACCTTCCCTGATTATGGACACTGTAACGTTGTCCGAAACGTTGGTTAGTGAAGAAGTTAGCCCAACACGGCATAACACCCCAAAAACAAATAACAAAAATATATATATATTTTTTTTAAATCTGTAATTTTAGTTCAGCAATTTTTTAAACATTTTTATGTTTGATTTAAAAGTATTAATACATCAAAAATAGTTCATTAATTTGAATGCGTATTTCATCACCTTTCAAAAACAGTTTTTAGTTTTCGGATACGTTCAGATATATCTAATTTATTCTAATTTTATTGCGAAACGAATATACTTATACACACAAGTTCTCCAATTTTCAAGAAAAATAATGGTCAATGTGCCAGAGTTCTGAGGGGTTACCCACGCTTCCATTCAACGCCTTATCTCTGCTGATATTACTAGTAGTTTATAAACAAATTAAACGTAATAGTATTGCACGATACATGATTCAATCGAAAATTTAAGCTACAAATCAACAAAATATCTAAAATACGAGACGAGACATATTGGAATAAGCTTAACACCATCGAGCATGAACGAACGTGGGGACTAGCCTTTACAAATACCGTTAACACCACGTTGCCCTTCATTATTTTTGAGGTTGCTGTTCGGTGGGGCTTTTTTAAAGAAAAGGAAGATGTTAACCTAGTATTATACATCTAGTTCTAGAAGCACTCAAATCTCTGCTCCGCCATGTGTTAGATACTCTCAGTATCTCTCAGGTAAAAGACTACCATTCTGAATCGGAACGTTGCTTGAATTGTTTGGGGACCAGATCTGAATAGTTAGGTAGGTATTTCATAACCTTCCTCTTCCCCACTAATTTCCCTTCCCACTCTTTTCCATATCCATTGACATAAATACTTCTAAGTGGAGCAAACACAAAAGTCCCATACCACCATTGACATAAATTCATCTAAGTGGAGCAAACACAATAGTCTCATACCACCATTGACATAAATTCTTCTAAGTGGAGCAAACACAACAGTCTCATGCCACCATTGACATAAATTCTTCTAAGTGGATAAAACACAAGAATATCATACCAACATTGACATAAATTATTCTATGTGGATAAAACACAGCAATATCATACCAACATTGACATAAATTCTTCTAAGCATAGGACGCCGTTGTTCGTAGGGGAGTCCATCACAAAGATTTCCTGTTTTCAATTCTCGGTTGTGATCTTAGCTAATTAACATAACTAAGAATGTAAATATGTTCCATGATTTGCCAAATCGTTCCATTTTTTACGAGTAGACAGAATCTATGCTAATTTCTGAGAACAGGTCTATGACAAATTTTTATTTGTCGGTGATAAGAGAAGTCCCTGAATTAGAATGTAGAAACACTAATTCTTTCAGAGTTGATGGCATTTGCAGCAAAAGACATTCTATCAGATGTTTACGTGTTCGGTTTCTGATTAACTCAATAACCATAACGCCTTTTTACTGCAGGAGTAGGCAGAGAGAACGAACCGTCAAACAACTCGGTCTTAGCACACACTCCATTCACATTTGCGTCATTTATTTTCCTTACACTCCTTTCTTCGTTCATTCGGTCTACATGCCTAAACTATCAGTGCCTTTCTTAATGTTACTCATTACGCTTACATCAGCCTTGCATTCTTTACGAATCTCCACATTTCTCACACGGGCAAACATGATTTTACCACAAATTCGCCTCAGGGATTTAATTTCAACAGCATTCACTCTACTTTCATCCTTGCTCTGCCAGTTCCAAGCCTAACTGTCATATATCAGATTAGATACCAGCACTTCATTGTGGGCTGCTAGCTTCGCTTCTTTGGACATTTTGTTTCCCCCAACCGCGTTCAGTATTCCATTAATGGAGTTACCTGCATTTACCCTTCTTTCAATATCTCCATCAGCCTTCCCATCTCTCGTAAACATACTTCCTAAATACACAAACTCATCCACCTGCTCCAAGTATTCATCATTTACAACTAATCACTGTAATTAATGATTGTGTTCCCTATTACCGATCTGTTCTATTATTTTTCTATCTTTGTACCATATTATCTATATTACTGTTGTGGACCCAACTGTTAAACTTCCAAGATTCTCTCTCCCTCGGAAGATGTGGACATCATTAAACTGCATTCGGTGTACACGTACACGAGTATGTTACACAAACGGGACATAAGTGACTCTTGAATTGTATGGCATATAATTTAAACAACAGAACATATATAAGAAAAAAAATAATTTACCAATTTTTAATTGCCGAACAATTATTGCTTGTAAAATAATTGTTACCCTTTGTGCTATGCATAAAAAATCCTGTCTTAAAAACATTAGTTTACCAAAAAATAATAATTAATATTTGACAAGTTCAAGTATTTCGCCTAAAAATGTAGACAATGTGTCTCGACGCCATCTAGTGAGAGAGTTAGCACTTACAATGCCTTTCTCATATAAAATAAAGTTGGTTGTTTTCAGGTGAAAAATGTAACAAGCAGTAATTGTTGAATGAAACACTAGTATATATTGAATAATTTCGCGGGTAAGAGATAAGCCGCCATAGCTCAGTGGTCAGAGCTGTCGACCGGAAATCGAAGGGACACGGGTTCGAGTCCCGTTGGCGTCATGTATCTTTTATCAGGAGATTTTTCAATGTGGATGAGTGTTTCAGGCGAACAATTATTGCTTGTAAAATAATAATTTACCAGTTTCCGGGACATATTTGTTCTGAAGCTAGTGATTCCCGATTCCGTCGACTGACTGGATGACCTCAGCATCCTGCTTTGACCTCTACCAACTGCCTCCACTGCAAAGAATAAGATTCATGATAAGATGATGCACTCACATATTGACAAAGCACTTCGAAGTAATGTAAAATCATGTTTTTTTTCGAACAATTTTATCGCTTAGAAAGATTTAAGATGCTTTAATTAAATACTGCGAGTAAATCACATTGCGGCCTTTCAAATAATTGAGAACTTTGCCTATAAAATTAAAATTCATTCATTCTGCTTTAAAATTCCCTAATTTTATATTTACGAATCACTTTTCGGTAAAGTATTTATTTTATAACGTTGCAAATTAAGGTATTTTGGAATAACTATTTTTAGACCAATCCATCAGTACCTTACTATTGAAATGTTTCATGTAAAATGGTTTGAAATTTTAAACAACGTTTTACAACTATGAAATCAGCGGTAAGCATTAGATTTTATTTTTCTAGACGATGAATTTGTAACTTCCTGAGAGATTCCTCTATAAACATCTGAGAAGTTTTAAATACTTTCATTAGAAATAATCAAAATAAACCCCACAGGAAGATATATTTTTTAGGCCTGCTAGAGCAAATTCGACCATAGGTCCATCCATTACTCTGGGCCGCACGCCGTATATTGATTTTACACGACTCCATGATTTATGTCGTTAATATACCGGCTTTATTTTTAGAGATTTGCTTAAGCAAATTCAACCGTAGGTCTGTCCAATACTTCTTGACTTCTTCACTTACGTTGATAATCTTTTTTTATTTTATTTTAGCGTTTTGTCTCGTCTTAAATAAATAAATGTATTAAAAAAATACAGTGTTGATTAATGCTTTAATGATACCAAAAAAATATTTTAATAAGCAAAAATAGGTTTTCTTTGATTTAACCAGAGGTTCCCAAACTTTTTTGCTCCGTAGACCACTTGCCAAATATTTTTTTTCCGTAGACCCCCTGCCTGCCGAATATTGAATTTTCCCAAAACTATTAACGTCCCATGTGATAATAATTTATTTTTTTAGTAAAAAGATTCCCTTCTCTTGCCTGCCCAACAACCTGGCGGCGGTATAGTTGCTCTGTCTTTACATTGTACAGACAGGGGCACCCTTGTGAGGTATTACACCAAATGAAAATGAAGCAGAATAAGCAACGGGAATTTCTTTCTGTAGCTGGCCCTACAGAACTGCCCCTTAAGTTCTTTGTCAGTGCTTATTCCGGTCAGTTCTTCTTGTCACATGATATCCGATTTTTCAACGTTGCATTTCCATAGACAAAATGTTCTCAAACTTAGTTTTAAAGTCTGTGTGAAGTGCATTTAAATGTTGAACGTCATTATTACCCTGGACGTTTTTCAAAAACAAGTTGGGGAACTAGGAAAATTCGCGGCTTCAACATGTGCAATATTTTGCTTGAATATATTAATTCTGAAGAGAAAAGGAACGTAGACTCTATTTATATACCTCAATTAACAACTTTACGAAATGTAAAAATACAAATATCAAATAAGTAATTTCTCAGTCTATTATTTGTGAAAGGTCTATTGTATCATTTACGGAACTCCTAAATGTTGACTTGAGGTAAATGGGGGTCTGCTCGTATGTACCCCCATTTGATTCTCATGGACCCCCAAATTTTTTTCTCGCTGACATAGACCCCCAGCATGCCGATATCGACCCCTGGGGGTCCATATAGACCACTTTGGGAACCTCTGGACTAAACCATTGACGTTCATTGAAGTTCTGCGAATGCTTATTAAAATATACTCTTTAAATAAACTTCTTATACATGTTCTCCTTATACAAATATGCTCATTAACCTCTTAAGGACCACGCCCGAGTATACTCGGGCGGCTATTATGTGAAATTAAAAAAAAAAAAAAAAAAAAATTTCACACTATGCACCACAACATCAATATTCAGTTCCATTTTGGGCCCGAAATGGCTTTTATATGAGGATATATATTTTGAGTAAATAAAATTCATTGATAAAAAAAGGTGTTTTATTTTCAATTTTTAATTTTTAAATGATTACTGAAGGGGTTAAATAAACTCCTTATACATAAGGAGTGGTTATTATAAGCGGCCCGATTCCACATGTTACACGATTTGGTGCATTTGATTAAATAAACCGACATTATAATTTTAAAAATATAAAAACCATTTTGGCCATCATCATCATCATGTCCGTCAAAAGATCAACATCCTAATTTTGTACCCAGTACACTGCCCGTGTACCTGCCATCAAGCATACCTATCAAGTCATCTCGTTGCGAGTGGTGAGTCAGTGAAATGCAAACAGGTAATGGACAGGTTAATTGGTACCAGGCGCAGAAATCTCCACAAGCTCACACAGGTTTCAAGGGGAACCCTTTACACATGTCACACTAAAACAAGATGTATCTATACAATTCATATGTCATACTTTACACATACAGAAGAAAATTTATAGGACTGTGAATTTCGTTTTCTTTCATACATTTGAATGGATTTTATGTGAAATATAATCTTTATTTTACTTTAGTAAATTATAGAACGCGAACAAAAAATAGGTAACCTAAAAACGACATTGGTTTAGAAAGGATATGAAATATTTTATAAATAAATTTAACAATCATTTTCATTAATTCTATTTATGTAAGGTTTATTGATGACTTTTGAAGTTTTTTGGCATTCTGAAAAACGACTTGTTTTTGTTGTTTGTAAATCTTACATCCGTAAACTGCACATACAGAACCTTCTTTTTGATACATTTTTACATATTTTCTTTATCGATATTGATAAAAATATAAATTAGGAAGCGCAAAACACCGCCACCAAGTACTAAATACATTCAATTTGCCGCCATTGAGAGGAATATCAACGTCAATATGCTGCTACACTAGGGACTCTAGCAACCCGAGTTGTGGATATTGCCAATATTTCACTGAAGTTGTAAGTATTATTAATTTTACAGCATATTTCATTTGAGTGTCTTTTTTTTAATTGCTTGTCATCTGAAAGGAGTACTCTAGCCAGTGTCAGTTGAGATGATTGTGGATGGTATTTAAGTTATGTTAAAAATGAGTAATAATTACAAGTACCTACATACCTTACATAATATATCTAAAATACGCTAATCACACTAAATACAAGATAATAATACATGTAAGCGTAATGAGTAAGATGAAGAAATTAAAGTACATGAAAAGCGATTGAACGAAGAAAGCCGCTAGAGGATGACATGGCCCGACCAAGTGATCCAGATACTTGAGTCGACCCCAAGAGTCTGAATAACAGAACAGTATGTATGATACGATGCATGAATGTGAAGGAGTGTCAAAATCTTTTACGTTGTACTTTTTCGGTGCCGTATGTACAATATCGTTAAATAAAATGTATAATATCGTAAATTATGTGATTTTTAATACTAATTCAGTTACAGTGATTCATAGCAATAGAAATAAATACAACGTTTCTTATTCTGGGATAATTTTTAGTCTGATAAATTATGATTGAAAAATTATATGAGTGAAAAAAATAGCAAACGATTTTGTAAGAACTTTTTTTTTTAATATAAAGAGTACCTAAAGCGTAATGTTATTTTTTCAACATATTGTTAAACCTTGTTTTAAATTTTATTCAACTGAGAATATACATGTTCACAAATATTCTGTGATGCGTACCTACAATTATTACAAACCATTTTTGTTAACAATCAAACGAATTTCACGCGTATGTGAATTTAATGATTTTTTAAACCTGTAAGTTAAAGATCAATTACCAAATATAGATAAATGCATTGGCTTTAAATGACAGTGAAAAATTTTACAGTTTTGATATCAATATTGGGAAGTATGATTTTTTGAATGATTAAACGTACCAAAATCTCTAGCGCTCAATGCATTTTACCGTAAATATGTTAGTATTCCAGTGGGTAGAGAAGCATTTATCAAAAGGATCTTAACATTTATTTAGCAGCATTCCTAACTGTTCAAATAAAGGTTTATAGTTTCTGCTAATGAGCTATTGTGCAATCCTATACCCACCGTCAATTCCAGATAGCAAGGAAACATCGTCACCTAAAAAATCTTTTTTGTATTGATTTAACCAAAATACTGTTCCTTATCGGGGGAATTTGGTACAAGTCAATATATAACGTAGATGCTGACTTTCTAATAGTCATAGGTCATAGGCCACGTAACCCTAAACTGTCATTTGGTATATTTTAGTTAATTTATTTTTATTGTGTAAACAATGATGATTGGTGTTGATGTGTAAACAGATTAGCTAAGGAAAAAGTGACCCAAATCATTATCATGGTGACATCTTATTTCTTTATTCGTATTGTAAAACAAATACATTTTAACTTACAATAAACCGGCTGGCTAAAAAGTGGCTGAGTTGACTTCGCATCTGGCAACCACCCAGCATTGATGTATCTGTATGCCACCCAGGCATTGGGAGTATAATTCCTTGGCTGGTTAGTCCTCTATTACGACACAGGCAATATTTTACTCGTGCTGTGATGATAACAGAATATTTTTTAATTGTTGTCAGGTTATTCTTAACCCGGGAATGATTGTCTTTTAAAACAAGGGAATAAAACGTAGATAGCACTGTGGTACACGTGTTTTATTTGAATTATTTTGAAAACATTGCCGTATTTATTTTCTCTTGTTATTAAATCATGAGTCATCATCTAATTTCTAATCGATAAGTTACTTATCTTTATAACATAATTTGAAATGGCTTCTATAATTTAAAACTAGTTTATGTTTAGCAGATTCCAAGAAGATGAAAATATTTATAATATTTTTCACGTGTTAGTTTTATGTATAATACGTAATGGGGTGACCGACTTGATCTCCTGTCTCCTGTTACCTGGGGGTCTAGCTTGATCAGATTGTTAACTTAACAATATGGGATCGATGGGCTCAACTTCCGACGATTTTATATCGGTTGCACGTTTGCGCTATCGATAGCCGAACCGATATTGACACGAAATAAATAAGAAATCGTTAAACGATGGTAACAATGGCAGATCTGTTTATGGATTGACATTCCTAAACGTTAAATGGCTACCATAAAAATTAAACATAATAATACAATGATAATGTCTATAAATTAATTAACTATTATTGCTTAGCCTGGATTCAAATTTCATCGAGTGTGGGTCAATTATGGGTCATTTCCTCTCACCTCATCAATTTTTAGAAATGTGACATTGATTTCTGAAGAAAACAGAGGTTAACGCACCGGCAACCTTCCCGATTACATATTGGATTACAGCAATAAACAATTTCTGGGTATAATTAAAATAATGTAAAGAATTCCGTAATAAATTATGACTAATCCCACTTCTGATTAGCGAAAGCAAGGTTTCCTAATAAACTAATCGAAATGGAGACTGTACCAAGTAAGATATAACGTAGATACTAAAATTGAAACAGCTTTTATTTTCTTTAAAACATATTATTGGACCTCGAATACAAAATTGACCACATCCGCTCATATTTTTCAGGAGTATGCTCATTGTTAGACCTATTCTAACTGCGTTGAAATAGGTACAAAATAAATTCTGGTACTTTTTGATTAAAACGGGTCTTTAAAATAGTCTTTTAAATTATCTGAAGGTGCTTAAATTGTCAGACAGGATTTTTACTTAACTTGGTATTTCTATATAAAATTCTTAGATACTACTTTTAATATACCAGAATTTATTTATTACAAAATAATATAAGATTTCAAATTAAAACAGTATGCAAAATAAATATTTATTTCCTAATTATTCTACTACTCCAGGAGCTCGTGTTTATGGGAGGAGTAAGTATATACAAAAAAAAGTAATGTGTTTACAACATTCAAAGACTTATTAAATAACTACAAACGTAATTCAACACACAAATTAACATAATTCAATATTAAAATTATCTACAAACATACTTCAAGATTCAAAATAATTACAAACATAATTCAATATACTCAATTGTATATAGTTGAAGTAAGTTACATGAGTTGATTTTTTACACTTTTTTCTAAAAATTTTACAATGTTTGAGACAGGAGATATAGGACGATAATTTGATATTTTGTCAGGGCTGCCTGATTTAAAACCAGGTGTTACGATAGGTTTTTTATAAACTGATGATAATATTCCACTATTCAAACTTATATTTATAATGTGTGTAATTTGAGTGCTTCGTAAATGTTTTTACCGTTTCAATATTTCCACTGTGACTTCATCAAATAATATTTTCAATAACATTTATAGTTAGTTGCCCGTTGGAATTCAGACGGATTACTTTATTTAAAGCAGTCCTATTCGAAATTATCTATTTTATAATTTTCATCGATCCGTCTGGCGTGTGTGTTATCCGACGTTAGTGAAGTATTTCGAAAGGCATGAGCACCTTTGGTCGGTTCAATTGTTTGATTGTTTTTCAATATTTTTTTTTGTTTTCCAGGTCAATATCATTTTCGTTTTTTTTGGTTGTTTTTACTAAAGAGGTTAATTTTTTACTAAATTGATTATAGTATATGATGATTTTATATCTAGGGGAAATTTTTTTATCATGCGATATAACTCTTCTTTAACTCTAATTTACACGATTAAGCTATGTGAGATCCATGGTTTATTTTTTTAATTTGGCTTTAACTTAAAAAGAATATTAAAAATACTTCCGTATGTTGCAGCTCATGATAATTCTAATACGGAATGCCATATTTCCGCACTTATCTTATTAATTAATTTATTATGGTATAATTTAGTATTGCTTTTTGATTTTCATGTTGTATATGGTATATGTTGTATGTGTGATGGTCGGTTCCACGATAACTCAAGACACTTTCAAAAAGTGATATAAAGTCATTGGAAACGATGATAATTTTTTGATTTTCATGTTGTATATGGTATATGTTGTATGTGTGATGGTCGGTTCCACGATAACTCAAGACACTTTCAAAAAGTGATATAAAGTCATTGGAAACGATGATAATTTTTTGATTTTCATGTTGTATATGGTATATGTTGTATGTGTGATGGTCGGTTCCACGATAACTCAAGACACTTTCAAAAAGTGATATAAAGTCATTGGAAACGATGATAATTTTTTGATTTTCATGTTGTATATGGTATATGTTGTATGTGTGATGGTCGGTTCCACGATAACTCAAGACACTTTCAAAAAGTGATATAAAGTCATTGGAAACGATGATAATTTTTTGATTTTCATGTTGTATATGGTATATGTTGTATGTGTGATGGTCGGTTCCACGATAACTCAAGACACTTTCAAAAAGTGATATAAAGTCATTGGAAACGATGATAATTTTTTGATTTTCATGTTGTATATGGTATATGTTGTATGTGTGATGGTCGGTTCCACGATAACTCAAGACACTTTCAAAAAGTGATATAAAGTCATTGGAAACGATGATAATTTTTTGATTTTCATGTTGTATATGGTATATGTTGTATGTGTGATGGTCGGTTCCACGATAACTCAAGACACTTTCAAAAAGTGATATAAAGTCATTGGAAACGATGATAATTTTTTGATTTTCATGTTGTATATGGTATATGTTGTATGTGTGATGGTCGGTTCCACGATAACTCAAGACACTTTCAAAAAGTGATATAAAGTCATTGGAAACGATGATAATTTTTTGATTTTCATGTTGTATATGGTATATGTTGTATGTGTGATGGTCGGTTCCACGATAACTCAAGACACTTTCAAAAAGTGATATAAAGTCATTGGAAACGATGATAATTTTTTGATTTTCATGTTGTATATGGTATATGTTGTATGTGTGATGGTCGGTTCCACGATAACTCAAGACACTTTCAAAAAGTGATATAAAGTCATTGGAAACGATGATAATTTTTTGATTTTCATGTTGTATATGGTATATGTTGTATGTGTGATGGTCGGTTCCACGATAACTCAAGACACTTTCAAAAAGTGATATAAAGTCATTGGAAACGATGATAATTTTTTGATTTTCATGTTGTATATGGTATATGTTGTATGTGTGATGGTCGGTTCCACGATAACTCAAGACACTTTCAAAAAGTGATATAAAGTCATTGGAAACGATGATAATTTTTTGATTTTCATGTTGTATATGGTATATGTTGTATGTGTGATGGTCGGTTCCACGATAACTCAAGACACTTTCAAAAAGTGATATAAAGTCATTGGAAACGATGATAATTTTTTGATTTTCATGTTGTATATGGTATATGTTGTATGTGTGATGGTCGGTTCCACGATAACTCAAGACACTTTCAAAAAGTGATATAAAGTCATTGGAAACGATGATAATTTTTTGATTTTCATGTTGTATATGGTATATGTTGTATGTGTGATGGTCGGTTCCACGATAACTCAAGACACTTTCAAAAAGTGATATAAAGTCATTGGAAACGATGATAATTTTTTGATTTTCATGTTGTATATGGTATATGTTGTATGTGTGATGGTCGGTTCCACGATAACTCAAGACACTTTCAAAAAGTGATATAAAGTCATTGGAAACGATGATAATTTTTTGATTTTCATGTTGTATATGGTATATGTTGTATGTGTGATGGTCGGTTCCACGATAACTCAAGACACTTTCAAAAAGTGATATAAAGTCATTGGAAACGATGATAATTTTTTGATTTTCATGTTGTATATGGTATATGTTGTATGTGTGATGGTCGGTTCCACGATAACTCAAGACACTTTCAAAAAGTGATATAAAGTCATTGGAAACGATGATAATTTTTTGATTTTCATGTTGTATATGGTATATGTTGTATGTGTGATGGTCGGTTCCACGATAACTCAAGACACTTTCAAAAAGTGATATAAAGTCATTGGAAACGATGATAATTTTTTGATTTTCATGTTGTATATGGTATATGTTGTATGTGTGATGGTCGGTTCCACGATAACTCAAGACACTTTCAAAAAGTGATATAAAGTCATTGGAAACGATGATAATTTTTTGATTTTCATGTTGTATATGGTATATGTTGTATGTGTGATGGTCGGTTCCACGATAACTCAAGACACTTTCAAAAAGTGATATAAAGTCATTGGAAACGATGATAATTTTTTGATTTTCATGTTGTATATGGTATATGTTGTATGTGTGATGGTCGGTTCCACGATAACTCAAGACACTTTCAAAAAGTGATATAAAGTCATTGGAAACGATGATAATTTTTTGATTTTCATGTTGTATATGGTATATGTTGTATGTGTGATGGTCGGTTCCACGATAACTCAAGACACTTTCAAAAAGTGATATAAAGTCATTGGAAACGATGATAATTTTTTGATTTTCATGTTGTATATGGTATATGTTGTATGTGTGATGGTCGGTTCCACGATAACTCAAGACACTTTCAAAAAGTGATATAAAGTCATTGGAAACGATGATAATTTTTTGATTTTCATGTTGTATATGGTATATGTTGTATGTGTGATGGTCGGTTCCACGATAACTCAAGACACTTTCAAAAAGTGATATAAAGTCATTGGAAACGATGATAATTTTTTGATTTTCATGTTGTATATGGTATATGTTGTATGTGTGATGGTCGGTTCCACGATAACTCAAGACACTTTCAAAAAGTGATATAAAGTCATTGGAAACGATGATAATTTTTTGATTTTCATGTTGTATATGGTATATGTTGTATGTGTGATGGTCGGTTCCACGATAACTCAAGACACTTTCAAAAAGTGATATAAAGTCATTGGAAACGATGATAATTTTTTGATTTTCATGTTGTATATGGTATATGTTGTATGTGTGATGGTCGGTTCCACGATAACTCAAGACACTTTCAAAAAGTGATATAAAGTCATTGGAAACGATGATAATTTTTTTTAACCTAACCCACTTAACCCAGTTAATAAAGTTTTTGTTTAATCACTTTCCATGACTTTATATAACTTTTTAAAGATGTGATGAATATCATTGTGATGATTTATCCGGTCACCGTGATGGTCAGTTATATAATTTATTTAAGTTGTCGGTATCTTTTGTGCTACACCATATGTGGTCGATAAGTAATAGACGTTGGCCCGTCATTTCTCTATTATATTTTTTATGCATTATATAAAATTCATATCGGACATAAAATTAATAAAAATATATTTATGTTTTTTCAATTATATTTTATAAAATATTATTTCTGAATTCACCCATAAAAGTATATTCGTTAGATCCGTGTGTTCGATAAATAAAAGTTAATATTAAAAAATATTTTTTATTTACATACGAACAGGTAACTCTTCCACTGTGATTTTTGAATAACACGATTTCACAAATACAAGAATACCACTATTTCTGTTAATCGCACAGCATGTTATGAAATAGCTATAATTCGGTGTACAACATTTAATCTCTGGCAAATGCTTCGTTTAACACGATAATGTCCGGTTTATCATTTAGGAAATTAATTTATGGTCATTGATTTGATATACAATCACTTACAGTGGGACAAAGTGGTAGTATTAAAAAATATTAACATTTTATCTAATTCCTCAGTGAATTTTTTTCTTCATATTTATTTGTAAATATTTTAATATTAATTTTAACATTTAATTCGTATTTGCGCATTTTGTAATTCACATAAGTGACTGTTGGCTGGATGTTCATGGTAATAACCCTTTCTGTTGGTGCAGTTGTGACATTTGGCAGGATCTTTTTTTGTTGTTGCTTGCATTGATAAGATTTCGGATTCCATTACGTAATACTAGAAGTCAGGATTTATTTCAGTGTAGAAATTCTGGGACTAACAACCATATGTATTCCTCATTGCCCAGAATGCTAAAGATTATTACTGGCGCATTTCAGTTGTGTATAAAGAAAGTTGACTGGCGCATTTCAGTTGTGTATAATTTTTAATATACCCTCGTAAAAGCCGCTAAAAATGGCGTTAAATAAATAAATTATATGAATTCGTATGATTAATACATTACCTCACAACATGCGTGTTTTTGTTTAACTTATTGCTATTTCCTGTAAACACCAATCGTCAATTTTCATTAGTTTGTTTTGGAAACAATAATAAAATCTGACAACACAATAATAATCAACATTATTCTAAAATATTACTACCACGCTGGGATTTCAGATATTTTAAGCTTTATCACTGAATTAGGTAAATATGAACGCAAAAACAACAGTATTCATATTATATTTAAAATATGCCTACGCATACCTAAATTTTGTTTTAGTAAATAATGTGAAATCTTAGAATTGTAAAATAAGATTTTTGTCAATTTTAAATACGAATTAATTGAAATGTGATGCATAATACATTATAAAGACATTAACCAATACGAGAACTAGGGGGTTTTACGAGCAAAGTACATTAACGGTGATCAGTGATGATTAATGATTACTTATGTAAATTAAATCCCGTTTTATTTACGCTGTGTTTCAATATATTGTCGCGTATTTCTCGTCTCGTTTATAATACAGTCCATTGATCACGCTTGATAGACTATTAAAATGAAGAATTTATGAAAGAGATTTTTTTTAATTAACCCCACACAGAAGGCACTGAGGAAAATAATTTCCCTTAGAGCCTATATCATCTTTGGGAATGCTGTGTAGAGGGTTTTTTTAGGAGAGGAGGGAGTTAGCATGGGTATGAAGAGACTCATGTTGTAGGAGGGAGAAAACAATCAAATAAGACAAAGCGTTCCACAGTCGAGTTGTTAAACTCAGAACGAGTCGTAGAAGCGACCCGTTCTCGTGTCATAAAAGTCAAACGTCTACATATGTTGGTCGGGCGTTTGGCATGTTTCCTGACTATGCACTGGTGCCCAAGGGATCAATGACGCTAGTTCCTCTGAGCATCTTCCATTGTAGTACCGGTAGAACAAGGGTAGTATACCTACATTTCCTAGAGCTGGCAAGAACTCTTCAATGTTTATAATACCGATGATGATAATGGTAGTCAAGGAAAGTTAAATATTTTTATTATTTTCTTAGAAAAATGAAAATTTGTAAAAAAAACATAACATTTCGATAAACATGAATTAAAATTCTAATTTTTTTTGGGCAGAAAGATGTTCCAAGAAAAATAAATTGCTTTACTTGGAAAATATGAAGGTTAAAATGCTGAAATCAAACGGAAATGGGTTAGTTAGAATTTTAATCTGCCCACCTGTCTGGTCTAGCGTCCTCCAGGTGTAGCTAAAGATCCTTAAAGGACGTATGATTCACGCAAAGAAAATTCCAGACTGGGATATCCTGAACAATTCCAGTTAAACCATATTCATTTAAATAGAGCAGATTCATCTTATTATTAATGAAAACTTCAGCTAGATCTGACTATCCAGAGGTTCCAGGAAATTTTTCTACCGTTGCAGAAAGTACGTAAGGGTGACGGTTGATGACACAATCTTCTTGAAAACTATTCATGAAGTTCTAAATGATATAATTGTCCGTTGTTACAATCGCAGGCATTACACAAACTTTCGGAAAGTTAATGCAAATGTTAATAATGAATAATAATAAAAATACATTAGATCCCGCAGAAGATCTGAATTTTAATAACTTTGAAATCTGTAAATAACAATGCACACAAATATATTTATTTTTATATAATCAACATGTGATAATTATGGTATACGAAACATGAGAGATCCTGTTTAAGTAATAGGAAATAGGATCTAAGGGGCTCGATGTACTTTTGCCGCGCATCTTGTAAGTTTCAATGTGATGCGGGTTGCATGTATCTATGTTCTAGATCTTTCGAGGAAGAACCAGGTATTATTCTAGCAGCTGCAGCTACAGAACAAAATTAGATTTATTATATTAAAAACGATTAGGGTAGAGTAGGTATGTAGTTAATAACATTAATGTATACTGTTCACAATGAAGAAGAAAAACAAAATTAAATCTCTTTAACAAATCTCAATGAAATTTAATACAGAAAAAGACACAGATGACTGTTGCAAATAGGAAATGAATCGAGATTATCTGTCTTACTGAGACAACACTTGGAACTTCTAAAAGCTACTGTTTTAAGTTTGAATATTTACTAGTAATATTTTCGATTAATTCCCATATTAATAATAATATACCGTTACCTTTTGATTTTCTAAGTCCTTTTCTGTTTCATGTTTCACATTTTTTTTTTAAATATCTGCTTCTTCAATGTAACAAGATATATTTTTCTTACAAGTCAGTATTACTCCTTGATAGAAATTAACCTTTTTTTTCTTTTTATATTAATTTTATTTCGGACCTCCATTCAATATGATTTTTCTTACAAAACTAAGATTTTATGTAACACTTATTTTGAGTATAATTGTAAAATTTTTAATCATAGAAATATGTTGAAAAATATTATAATACACAACGCATTGCATTTATGGGATTATTTAAAAAAAATACTCTTTTTTGTATTTTTTATTATTTTTATTTCATATAACCTGTATTTTATAATTGTTCCATTATATTCAAAAATTATTATTTTTTTAATTATTAAATATCACATTGATGTGTAAAACTTTAAAAGTTATTCCCAAAATTAAATATTGTTCAAATTAGAAACCAGGATAATGGATATTATTATGGTTCAAGCAGATTACAAGCGAAATCCGCGATAACTTCGGAAAAGTGATAAGCGATTCCTTTTATAATTTCCGCAATGATTACACGTACCATTTGTATCTACTCGTGCTGCGGATCCGGTGCTGCTACCAACCCTACAACTTACAACTGCATTACGGAAGTTCCAAGTTCCTAGCGACGAATGAATCACTCTGGGAACATTCCGGAATTCGACATCCTGAACAGTTTCATCTAAACGATATGCAAGTAAATAGAGCACTTATATACATCTCATTATTCATAAAGACTTCGGCTACCTATGTCATTCGTTTTCCCTATTTAAGTATTTCCCTATTTATTGTATTCATACAGCAAGCTTTGAACTGCTTGCTGTATGAATAATAACATACCTCCCCACGAGTGGAACTCGTTTTTACTAAACGACAAATCATTTATGTATTTATGTAATTGCATGACTCTTTTTAATACAAGAATCTGTATTGTGTCGTTACTCAATACTATTGATCCTTTTCTGCGAATAAAAACGTATCCTGGCGCCTTGAAATAGCTTTTGGAAAGCTTCCGGATTCCATGCATTTTTCTTACGTGGTCAACAAAAGGATCTACAGCATTTGTATCGCGTTTCTTAAAATTACATTTTTACGTCACTACATTGAAATTCGACCATAGCAGGAATCAGTTCAATAAAATTTATACTAATATGTCTATGTTTGGAACTTTTATTTATAGATAAAATTGATCAGAGGCATTGAAATCTTTGGATGAAATATGTTTATGTAAATGTTGTTTAGTAATTTTATTCACCAATAGCTGGAAAACAGACATCAAAAGTGAATATATAAATATAATTTCAAAAAATCATTTTTAACAAATGAATACCAGCTGTCGTCTTGATATTAATATTTTGATTAATAATATAAAATAAATCTCTTTCTCTGACTAATTTTGATGACCTCCGTTATCAAGGGGTATCTAAAGCTCTCTACCAGCAAACTGGAGGTCACCGGTTCAAATCCTGGCGTGCGCAAGTAAATTTTATTTGATTAATGTATGTTATTTAACAAATTGCACATTTAAAATAATATTTAGTATACTTGCGGCTTGTTCCTGAGTGGAAGGTACTATCAGTATCACCCTGGTGTAAGACCATCATCCAGAAATGAAACGTTGCTTGAAATGACTTTGGCCGTGTTCGGAGATCTTCCTCTTCTCCATCTCCTTTCCCTCCGCACTACCTCCAACCTCACAACATACCACAATTGGGGATTCCATAGTGTCCCTGGCTCCAGACGGTCGGGAACTCTTGCGCGGTGTGACATAAAAATTTAAAATACTAATTCTAATGCAATCAGAGTCGTAGTCCAGTGGTAACGTAACGTGACGGCCGGCATAGTCCAGTGGTAACGCATTGGACTGCCATTCCGAAGGTCGCGGGTTCGAACCCGGCGTGCGCAAATAAATTTTATTTGATTGATTTGTGTTATTTTCACAATTAATTAATTAAAATAATATATAGTATATTTGCGGCACGTTCCAGAGTGGAAGATACTACCAGTATCGCCCTGGTGTAAGACCACCATTCAGAATTGAAACGTTGCTCCAAATGGCTTTAGCCGTGTTTAGTGACTAGATCTGAATAGCCAGGTACTTCCCCACCTTCCTTTTTCCCTTCCCCACTTACCTTCAGCCTCACAACATCCCCCAATTGGGGATGCCATAGTCTCACTGGCTCCAGACGGGAGCAGTTTTGTGAGGTATTCACTATAAAAAAAAAAAAAAAGATACTCTCCGCATTTACCTGATGAAAAACTATCTAAGCCAACATCTTGCTTGAAATGGCTATAGCCATGTTTGGTGATCAGATCTGAACAGTGATATGCCAGATGCTTTTCCCCATCTCATGTGCTCCCTTCAAAACATACCCCGATCAGGGATGACATAACCTCACTGGCTCCGAACAGTCAGGACTCCTGTGTTGTATTTACATAAAAAAACGATTATATTGGAAGACATTTTTCGTATTAAAGCAGGTCATTACTAAGTTTCGTTATTTTTCTCATTTCTTCTGTAAGGTAGGTATCAATCCCCATATTAATCCTAATTATCAAATCCTTTTTCGTGACAATAATTTTGCAAAATAGAATACGTAAGTGGTAAAAAAAAATACATGAAAGAAGTTTGTTTAGAACAGCGCCTTGTAAACAAATTGGAAGTTAGCTTTATCAATTTGGGAGGTGGGTTTGGGTACCGCTGCCCCGGGAACCATTTATTGGATAATCGACACATCTTCCATAGATCACCCCAAGTGTTTTGCTACGTTTGGTGATTTAGCGGAGATGCCTGGGTTCATCGGGGAGGTGTGCACCTGCTCACCAGCTGCGTGGCATGCCGGAACGGAAGAGGCTGATTTGGAGAGACCCTTTGACCTCTCCAACTGGTCTCTCTTGACAGGAGGGATATATCATTCTTCCGTCACTCCTGGATACCCTAATCCCTAGATTCCTACCCCCCTCAAACCTATTTCCCTTTTTTTGCCACAAATATTTTTTACATTTCAGAGTTATTCAGTAATGTTGGCCTCACTGGGTGGCTTACCTGTGCTAAGACCTTAATTTAAACTTCCCAGAACTTCCTCTCCTTTCTTTTCTTTCCTTAAAAATACTCCCCACACAGCATCCCCAAAGATGACTTAGGCCCCGAGAGAAATCATTTTCCTCAGGGCCTCTTGTGTGGGGTTAATGTAAAAAAAAAAACAAATCATTAAATATTATTTTATTATTTGAATCAGAAGCCACGATAATATATACGAGTATTACTAAAAATAATAACTTTATCAACGGTTATGTGAGTTATGTCCAGTTTCCAAGAAATTACTTGTCAATATTTTATGCTTACCCATTTCAAAATAATTAATCATTATCCGTTCCTCACTTGAACCCATGCCCTATACCTAAAAAACCTTGACATGAATTCGTATGACAAGATCATTGCATTAAGACCGTACTATACCCTATAATAAATTCAGAATCATAACGGCGTAAGTGAAGAAGCCGTGCACAAAAATATACGGTCGCGACTCCGAGGTATTGGACAGACCTGAAGTTGAATTCGCCTTATCAAATCTCTAAAATAATGTGAGAATCTTAACGACATAAGTGACGAAGTCGTGTAAAAACAATATCAGGCGCACGGCTCGGCGTAATGGACGGACTTACTGTCGACTTTGCCCTAGCAGGCCGAGAAAAACGATCTTTCGGAGGGGTTTATTAAATATTTTTCTGAGGAACGTATTACTAAAATCACAAATGTTTCTAGAGGGAACCCTAGGAAAGTTACTAATTCATCGTTTAAAAAAATAACATCTGGTGCTTACATACAATTTTATACTTGAATAACGTTTTATAAAAATTTCAAACCGTTTTACACACAAAAATTTTAATGTAATTAACTTACGCATTTAGTAATACGTTCCTCAGAAAAAATAATTATTTGGGTGTCGAACAAACCCTGTTATTAGAGTCTTATATAAAGGGCTGACCTCTGCTTGAATTAATCGAAATGTCTCTGATTCACCGAAGATTATCATTTTGGTAAAAACGCATCTTAAATGCTACAGTTGCATTTTGAAATCAGTTTTAATATTCGTCACCTTTGTCCTTCATACAAGTTACACCAGGTTGTACCCATTATAGACCGGACGTAAAACGTAATATGGCGTTTACTAATAACTACTGAATTCGTTCACCTCTCTTTGATCGACCTTGCCTCTCTCTCGTTATGTCTGTATGTTGGTATCTCTTTCTTAAAATTATTTTGCATTGTTGACGATTCGACGACGTATTTCAAGATCATATCCGGAATACAAATTCTCTGACATTATCAAGTCATTTGCTCAAGCGTGGAAAGTATGCTACAATCTGACGCAGAAGTAATGAAAATACAAATCTATATTATTATCCTTGCAACTTACCATATTTTCGCAGCGTTTTCAATATTCCAGTGATGGCGTCCACCTACTAATAATTTATCTTATGATATTAATAATAACTAGCAGTTAAAAACCCGCTCCGCGGGTTTTTGATGCTAGGCCCTGCGGGCGGCACTTCGTTGGGCTTCGCCCAGTTTGAGTGATACTAACAGTTACATTTAATAGGTAGATATTAGATCAATGGGTAGATATATAATAGAAAGACATTCTGAACCATTAAACACCCCTCACCCCAACATAAATCTCGTCAATGAGAAAAATGTTTCCTCTTCCATACCACCGAAATGATTTAATTTTTAAATCGAAATTAAATTGCAAAATATTTATATGTAATTTGAAAATAAAAAAAATATCAAAATATTACAATATTACATATAACTTTGGTAAAATAATATACTCTTACCAAAAGACTGTCAAAGTAATTACATTTTTTTTAAATATATTAAGAATTATTTTATTGGGATAAGTCCTAAAAATCTACATATTTGGGTGAAATAATATTACGCTCTTACCTAACGATTGTCAAAGTAAATACAACAAAACTCTCTTAATTCTTAGGCTGGAAAACCTTACAGGTGGGATAAATTGAGTCAAAAAACAAAACTTTTTAAGCAAGTACAATTTATTATACTTTTATTTTTTACAATCTACAACATAATATTATACACTTACATTAGGAAAAAATCTCTTTATAAACAATATTATCCGTATACCAATCAGTCAGAATTTGTATAAATAACGATGACTGCGCTCAAACTGTCCATAAGAAAATACTGGTTCAGGAAGTAACAGTCCACCCCGTTCAAAAGTTTGTCCTTGAGATTTATTGATGGTCATTGCATAAGCTAATTTGACTAATTGTAACATCCGACAAAGTGTTTTAAATTCTAGGAATGAAATGTACTGTACCTTTTCTGTTCCCCGTAATGATTTTGGCTTGAATTAAGTTACAGCTGAAATTTTTATAGCACCGCTTTTGTGAGATATCACCTCAGGGGCGCTTTCCGTTGAAGTACATCCTCATTGATTGCATAAACATGACTATTTTTAGGGCACAATATGGTACGTTGACTCATCACTAAGGCATCAGGAGTTGTATGTGTCTCACTGTATATATAGTGAATAATATCTTGACAAATATTTACATTGGGAATAAGCACAGATGATTCTAATGTTCCTTCTACCGAAGGAAGTTTGCCATCTTCCAAGTCCAAAAGCCATTTAGAAAATATATTTTCACTTTCTAAAGCTCTGACATTTGTTTTTAATTGAAAAGTTTTCAAATGGTACCAAAGTATGCTGCTTTTTATGCAAGCGGCAATTAATTGTCCTCGTGAAGTACGTCGACACACTGGAAGGATCTGACAAAAGTCTCCGCCCAAAACAATAACTTTGTTACCAAAGACAGAATCACTTCCCATGATATCACGTATAGTACGCTCAATAACTTCTAAAGCTACACCTGGTGCTTCATCCCATATTATAATATCTGCTTCCGTTATAATTTTCGGATTCTTTGATGTGACCTTACATGTTGTATTGTCCTGTAAATTGAGGGGTAAATTAAAAGCAGTATGATAAAACTCTTTTACCTTTTCGTCTTAGAGTGTGAATTAAAGTTTAGTAAAGGTATGTTTTCCCTGTTTCGCCTGGGCCATCAATGAAGAAACATTCATTGTCATCATTTTCATGTGAAAAAACTTATTCAAAATAGAATTATATTTATTTTATTTATTTATTTATTTCATTCAAAATACAGTTTTTACATAAAAAGCATACTCTGCACATCTCACTAGGGCATTCCTGTATCAAGATGTGCAGCTTTACAATAATATCATTTTAAAAAATACATATATGTAAATTAAAAATAATAACAACATTAAATTAAATTTAAACCAAAAAAGAAAAGTTTATGACACGGACGTTTCGAGACCGGTAGACAAAAATAAACAAAATTTTAGTAACAAATGTATGAAAAAAAAATAAAAACAAAAGAAGCATTATTAAGTAAGTTGGCAACAATAATATTCTTCTGTTAACTAAAGTACAAGGTACCTGTGCTGGCTTATCAGACACAAGCATAGGGTAACCATACTAACAGTTACAACATGGAAAGTATGAATAATAGATTATAAGAAAAAATAAAAATAACTAAATAAAAAAAGGTAAATAATAACCGATAGGTAAGTAGATAATATTATAATAAAAAGTAAGTAAGTAAATAATTTAGCTAGACAATAATTAAAGTAAATATTAATACGATAATTAAGTAGATAATAATAATAATAAGTAACATAATAATAAATAACCAAAAGTTATTTTAGAAGTAAATAAGTACATGCGCAGTAAGTAAATAAGGATTGTATCGAAACAGAGCTTCCACAAGGAATTATGATATAAGCGACAACATGGGTGATCTAAAATCATCACTCTCAGCTAGTACGGAGATTTTGACCATTTTCTTGAATGAATTTAACGTACCTATAGTTTTTATATTTTCTCCAAGCATATTATATAGCAACGGAGCTTTATATGAAAAACTCCTTTGTCCGAAGGATGTTCTGGTATACACCGGCTGATACATTAAATAAGAACCCATTCTAGTGCTGCGCACTTGTTGAGATCTTTTAGCAGTAATAGTGTTGTTGAAAAATTTACAGAGAGCCTGTATTATGTACAACTGCCTTATTGTCATAATTTTGCTTTCACTATATAATAACTTTGATGGATACATAAAATTTCTCTTATACATTATTTTTAAAATTAATTTTTGTGCAACATTCAAAGGCTCTAAGGTAGTCTTGTTACAAGAACCCCAACAGACAACATTATATGAAAGCATTGATTGAACAAGAGCATAATATACAGTTTTTAATGTAACTTTGTCCAATATGTTTCTTAGATTTTTGAAAATGTAGGCTAGTCTTCTTATTTTGTTTCTTAATATAGTAATGTGATTGTTCCATTTTAAATTTTTATCAATAATTAAACCCAGGTATTTGATGTTGTCTACTCTTTCCAAAGATTGACAGTTACACTCCTGCACACAACAATGTAATTTTAATGAACGTTCGAAAGATGGTTGATTTACAGAGGAAATGCTAAAAGTAATATATTTAGTTTTGTTCATGTTTAAGGTTAACAAGTTTTGATCAAGCCAATTTTTGACTGCCCTTAATCCTGCCTCGCACTGAGCATACGTTTCGTTCCATGTGTCAGCAGCAAACACCAAGACAGTGTCATCTGCAAATACAATTGAAGATCCAGAAAATTTCAGTTTACAGAGGTCGTTAATATATAACAAAAATAGAATTGGACCCAGAACACTACCTTGAGGAACACCATATACAATTGATTTATTTGAGCTAATGTGATCATTAATTATTACTCTCTGTGTTCTATTTTCAAGATATGATCTGAACCAATCTAAAGATTTATTAACAATACCCATTGAACTGAGTTTTTTTAAGAGTAAACCGTGGGATACGGTATCAAATGCCTTAGACAAGTCTAAAAAAACGGCCATTGCTTTATTGCCAGTATCAAGAGCTTCTACGACTGTGGTGATCATTTTTAATGCAGCATCACTTGTTCCCATGTTCTCTCGGAAGCCAAATTGATTATCTGAGAGAATTTCATATCTTTTTACATAAGACATCAACCTAATTTTAGCTAATTTCTCTATTATTTTTGATAACGTATTTAGCAAGGAGATAGGTCGATAGTTATTTACATCTTCGTTATCTCCTCCTTTAAATAAAGGAATAACTTTGGAATTTTTGCAATGATTAGGGAATAAGCCATTCTCAAAACTAACATTTACAATGTGTGTAATAGGTATTACTAGTTCAGAAGCATTTTGTTTGTAGACCATTGCACTTATATTGTCATTTCCACTCGAAAAACCTGATTTTAGCTCATTAATCACATTTAAAACTTCATTACAATTCGTTGGTTTGAATTCAAAGCAGGCATTTTGCATAGATTGTGTTGGATTATAATTTTTTACTAAAGATTCTTCACTGGTGCTATTTGCACTACACAAAAGATTAGCAAAATTTTGACCTATATCACTAAAAAAATTATTCACATGGTTAGTAATGACTGTTGGATTATCATTTATGGATACAATGTTATTATTTACTTTCAGTTTATTTATGGGCACTGATTCCTTTTGCAAATCCAATGCTTGTTTTATTATTTTCCATTCTTGCTTTATGTTTCCTTTTACCTCGTGAAGCTTCCCTTTATAATATGTTTGTTTGGTCGTTTTTATAATTTTAGAACACCAATTTCTGTATCTTTTATAATGTGCAAACAGTTCGATATTATTTGGTTCTTTACGACAACTCTTGTGTAATTTGTCACGTTTAATGAGGCAGTTAACAATTCCAGAAGTTATCCATGGTTTCAAGTGCTTTTTATTACAATGGATTCTCTTAGTATATGAGCAATTTCCAATATGTAATTTTAGACGTCTTATGAAATTATCAGCTGCAGTATTGACATCACTGGTGGATAAGACTGTATCCCATGTTTCCTCTTTCAGTGTCGAATTTAGTAGGTCATTATCCACAGTTAGTCTAAGCTTAACGTCTATTTTTTTTGATTTTGTTACTCTGGATTTAGGATATTTCAATAATGTAGCAAAATGGTCTGTAATACTGGTCCTGAATACAGCACTCTGAGGATCGTCTTTTGACTTAACCATAATGTGATCAATACAACTCTCAGTACTTGATGTTACTCTAGTCGGTGAAATAATAAATGGTTTTAGACCGTGGTAAATCAAAAGTGAAAGATATTGTTCACTTTTTATGTTGTTCATATCCAGAATATTTATATTTATATCACCACATAAAATCACTTCATGGTTATGTGTTGATACAGAACGTAGTAAGTCATTTAGGTGGTCAAGAAAGGTATCAATGTGTGCTTGAGAAGGAGATCTATAAACTGCTAAAACACATACATTATAAGGTAGTTGTAATTTAAGACAGTTGGCATGTGGAATAGTTATTTCTTCAACAGAAACTATGACATCATTCCGAGTGTAAACGACAACTCCATCATTTTGTAAATAATTTATTTTGGTGCTATGTGATGAATATCCAGTAATACTTGGGATATAGATTGAATCTTTCAACCAAGCCTCACTAAAAACGATAATGCCAAATCTATGTTGTATTGCGTCGAGAACAGCTATAGTATCATTGAAATTTTTTTTTATGCATCTTATATTCATACAATATATAGAGAGAGCAGAATGGTTAAGAAATTCATTACATACTGATGGGTCATCTATGTTGATATTGATTTCCTTGTCGTCATTTAGTTCTTCATCGAATATAGAATCCATATTAATACTTTTTTATACATGTTGCTGTTGGTGGTGTGACTCATAAAACAAAAGCAAATAATATGCGATGTAATTAATAATAATAATAAGAATAATAATGGGTGTATATTAATTTGAGCCTGTGAAAACTTGTCGAAAATATAGGTATATCCCGTGAAGGTACAAACGAAGGAAATTATGTTTACATAATTATCAATCTTAAAGTATATATTTATAATAAAGTGAATAATAGCAATAAAAGTGGTTATAGAGTGGTAGTAGATCTTTTGGTGGTAATAGATTGGTAAGATAAATAAGTTAGCATCAAGAACGCAACTAAAATGACAAATACATTCAATAACATTAGAAATACACAGAATGTGACTAAAATAGTGCGCAGGTATTTGCAATGATTTTATGATATTAACAAAACAACAATTATTAAATGATATTAACAAAAAAATATAGCTCAGAGCATGGAGCGTACTTAAGTTGTAAAGATGTTGCAAAGAATATGTTGACATAAAATAAATACATACAAAAACATTTGAAATACACAGCGATGTGGCCAAAATAGTGCGTAGGTATTTGCAATGAAAATTTTTTTTTTCTGGTATATGCACAGTTGTTATTTGTATGTTATTACCTAATGACAAATTATATGTGATAACAACAGCTAAGGGTGGTAGGTAAATATAGAATACATCACATTGCTTATTCATTATCCTATTGAAAATTATGAAATGAGTCTTAAATGAACAAGTAATGAATTTCATAATTACCGACTTATTATTCTTAATCAGAGCACGGTGATTACTCAATCTGTAAATATGTAGGTGCGACGGGTGTGTTGCAATAGAAAAAGAAGTTACAATTACCTGCGAACTATTCCAGAATCTGACCATAAAAGGAATATAGATATATTCATTTATTTTTTTCCCAGATTTATATAGATTTACTAGAAGTATGAGGTTACATGAGATCTTACTGATTGTGATAAAAATAAATGAGTATATAAATATTCTATAACAATATATTACAATATGAGAACATGAAATGATATCTTCATTAACAGCCATAATGACAGAGTGAAATAGAAGTCAGATAGATTGACCTTTTAAACGTTGCAGGTCATTGGCATTATTTATTGTTATGATTTTTGAGGTGTCAATTTTCTTCAGTAAGATACGTCCTGAAGATGTCCATGCATATTTAAAATTGTTTTCTCTGGCGAATCGTTTAGTTTGTCCTAGGAGGAATTTTGCTTTTTGTGTTAAGTGATCCGATACATATATTCGTTGGGCATCTTGCGATACTCCTAGATCGTATGTATTTAATTTATTTGTGCTGGGAGTTGTGGCCTTTGTGTATGTTTTTATTTTGCATAAGAAATTATCTCGATCTAGTGTGTTATTAAAGGTCGCAATGATTGATCTGGGATTTTTTTCAGCAATTTTAGACCCCATTCTATAGATTTTTTTTATTGCCGAGTTCATATTTCCTGAAGAGTCCTCAAAGTTGATAATTTTTGTTATTTTATTGAGAATTTCTAAATAGTTATTAGAGATGAATTCTGGAATGCCTCTTATTTCAATATTACATATTTGAGACATATATTCTAGTCTGTCGATTTTGACGTCTTGTTGTGAGATTGTATTAATTAAAATGTTGTTTTGGTTTTTTAATTCGATTAGATCAGCATTATCTTTAACCTGTAATTTTTCCATAGAAGTCACACGCTTTTTTAGATCTTCCTGTTGATCCGTCATGAATTGGAATGACTTTAGTAGATCATTGTTTTGTTTTAATATTTCTTCATATTTTTGATCATAGATGCTTAGTTTCTTATCTACAAAAGAAATCATTGTTGTTTTAAATTTTTCAAGTTCCTTCAAGAATATTTCCAATGTTAACGGCTGATTAGAGCCATCTGTGAATGATGATGCTAGATTTTCACTGGTTATTGTAGGTGTGGTTGTAAGCTTCGCTGTTTGTGCAATTCGTTTTTGATTTTTGGCAATAGGTGTCAGGTCTTGATTGAGTTCATTCATGTTATTATCGATAAGTTTCTGTTTAGATGATTTTGGAATTTTAATGCACTTCTTACATTTCCATTGTTGTGATTGAGATTGATTTTTTGCACCTCGGCGAGAAGTTTCCGCTATATCCGCATACAAAATGTGATATCCATCTTCACATACAGAACATGCTATAAAGTCGGCCGGAACTTCAATGTTTTTTTCGCATGCAGTACATTGAGTATTCATTCTAAATTCGCTGAGCGTGAAATTCACACTAAAAGAGCACTATTGAATAATTGTTTCCTTTAAGGATGGATAACTTTGCTACACTTGAGATCTTCACTCTTTAATGTTCAAGAACTATGGCACCGATTTTTGAGTTTATGACACAAGCTCTCGAGGAAAAACAAAAAACTCTTTTTGGTGCAAAAAACACACTTTTTGTGAAAAGAAATACACTGGACAGTGCACAATCTTTGATTTAGATGAATTGACCACTTTTTAGCTATTTTCTATTGTTGATTTTGTTAATTTTTTTGATAATTTGAAGGAGATACAGAAAAACGTCAATACTAGACTTGACAGTGTTGCCAGACTGTGTTATATTATATGCTTGAAGTTGTACGTCATTGAGTTTGGCAGCCATCAATTCACCTAAAGTGTTTTCAGAAATTACATTAAAATCAGATACTTGTCCAAAACTGCAACTTTCATCAGGTTCAGGTAAGCCCTGCATTCTGCAAGATGAATTCTCCTTCATAAGAATATCCAAAGATTAATTAATAGCTGTTTCTTCAGCAACACCACGATGAAAAAAATCTTCAGCCGAAGATCGAAGGGATACATTGTATTAAAATTAAAACAAATAGATGTCTAAGAATTTTAGGCATCAAATACAATGAAGCCTCCGTCATGCACTGCGTCCATTCTCGTATGTCATCAATGATGTTGCCGCCTCCCCGCTGTCGCCTCGTCCACTTTTTACCAGCTGAAAAGACATAGTTATTTGGTACATCTTGATACAGAATAGAGCGTCCCTCAATATCTTTAAGATTTAATTGGAACCACGCTGTTAAAGAGGTGTTCCTTGTAGATGCTTCCCTAAGAGCCTGTTCCTCCCGCCCCTCTACAAAATAAACAGATTGGCTGTCGGGTAAATGTAAAGCCAGAAGTAAAATTGAGTGAGATTGATCATGTATAGATAAGTGAGAACATCTCTAAAAACCCAGTATAAATAAATAAATACTATCCAAAGAGGAACAAATTTCAACATTAATATGAGCATCATATTTTTTGCTAAGGAATGCATTATATGGAACAACAAATTGATTGTCGATACGTATAACCCGAACAACGTGATTTTCAGAAAAATTATCACATATCCTGTACTCTGGGTAGCCTGCGGAATTATTATCAGTAGCATCTTTAAATGATTTGGGGAATTTTTTAGAGCACTTACCGTCTACCATGCAGACTGACCTTGGATTAATTACGCCACATGGTCCATGAATGTTATTTTTTTAAATAATATGGTACAAAGCCGTTCTTCGGATGGGGTAGTTCTGCAGATACGGCATTATCAATATCAGAAGCTGTATACAACTTATCTTGGCTGCAAAGTGTAAACACACCATGTAGATGAGGGAGTCCTCTTTTTTGCTGTTCAATTGTATACACCCAACAAATTACCTTTCCAAAAACATATTTCTCAGTCATATCATGAATAAATTCCTTGACTTTTAGATGGAAAACCTTGGCTACTATATCAGGCCTGTCCGCGGCCGATTGATAATGTTCCAATTCGGTTGGTATTTCTGGCCATTTGGGATTGCATGTAAAAGTTATGACGACGACAGGACGATCAAATTTACGTACCATTGCCATTGAAACTTGATAAAGTTTATTCACATGGCGTGGTCCACCAGTAAATGAAGATGGAAGAATGACTGTATTACCTGTACATACTCCTCTATCAGTGGCTAAATTTCTTACATGGTTTTGCAAACCTTGATAGCATTCCACTCTGAGGTGTCGTTGGTTATTCCTAATGTAATCTAGGCGACCAGATTGGTAAATAATGTAAGCATGAATTAAATACTGTTGAAAAAGTTTACCCGCATAGTGGATTGGATTAAATATGTTTCTTCGCACTGCTAATTTACTTGCATAAAACTACATAGCAGTTACAGTATGACATTGAGCAGTACAGAAATCAGCATGATGCTGAAAGCTTGGAGTCCAACCACATTCACCTGATGGAAATAGTAGTGGGAAAACCATGGGATCTAAATGCTTTGATAAAGTTGCCATCCTTTGAGGTCCTTCAACATTTTTAGGTTAAACAGCGATATCTATACCCGATGACAAATTCCCGTCTGTCTGCTACGTAAACCATGGCGATATCGTGAGAACTGGTTGGAGCATTGTACTCTGATGAACGTATAAATAATAGACGTATATCTCTCACCTGCCCACCCTCAGCCGCAATGCGTATTTCTTCTTCCTCGACAGCTTCTTTTAGTTCAATCATCAATTATTTGCATTATATTTTTATAGCAATCGGCATAACATGGATGACTCATACGCACTCTAACAGCCTCATCAGGATCATATAGATAAAGCTGAGCATAGGAAGGTATTTTACCTGCAACTTGTATACTTTTGGAAGTCAGATGATAAACCTAACCAAATTTTTTTAAACAATATGGACCATTACCTGGGATATTAGCTATTTGCGCTCCAAATGAGGCAAATCTATTAGCACTGTTTACATCTAGTAGAATTTGTATTGACAAACAAAATTCCTAAAGTTTTTAGATTGACTACAATCTCCTGTCAATCATTCGTTAAGTGCTGGAGGATAAGCTAAAATTTGTGGTATATGGCACTTCAATCGCTTGGTAAATTTCCCTCTCATTCGAACATTCCGAAATTTGACCAATTCTGGTAAAATATTGCCCACATACCTTTTAGCCATAGTAATTAAATTGAAATAATAATCTGAAAACAAAATATTTCTTTTTAGCGATTCACAGCGATAGTTTTTAAAAGAAATATCTACGGTTATCACGTCAATAATAATTCTGTAATTATCACATATTAAACATGACAGCTGATGACAGCGAATGGGGTCGGTGTTGTAATATCAAAAAATAATTAATTACGTATTTAAGTATCGAGTGGAACTGGTTATTTTTGCAGCTGGCTTTATAAGGTGTGTTGTAATCTTTTGTGTTTATTAAATTAAAACATATAACACTTTTTAATAACTGGTTTTATTGACGATGTACGTATTACAAGAAGGATGACAGCAGTGTACAGAGCATAGATAAAAGAAACGAAATCCAAAAGGGTTGCCATACACAAGATGTTGCCAACTTTTAAACTAACATTATTATTATAGAAAATAATGTATTACATTGTATGTTTTAACACCCCCACTCAATGTAACACATTCTTACATTATCTATATCTATAACTTTTAACCACCTATGTTATAACTGAGAGATTTTACATTAGGCCACATTGAGTAATAAATTTAAACAATAGGTTTTTGTTTAATGACTTAGTAAACATATCAGCTATTTGATCCTCAGTCTTAACATACACTAAACATATCTTACATTCCTTAATTAAATCTTTGACAAAATGATAACGTATATCAATATGTTTTAGTCTTTTAATATTATCAGTATTTGCAACCATTATGGCAGACTGGTTATCACAGTATATAGGTACAGGACAAACATTTATGTTATTAAAGTCTTTCAATAAACTTGAGAGCCAACAAGATTCACTAGCCGCCATACTGACTGCAACATATTCTGCCTCGGTTGATGATAAGCTTACGGAACACTGTTTCTTAGAACACCACGATATAATACAATTGGAGAACTTGAAACAGTAGCCAGTGGTAGACTTTCTATCTCGTGTGTCACCACCCCAATCTGCATCACAATGCCCAACAAGTCCATCATCATTACATTTGAAAATCAGCTTATAATCTAGAGTATATTTTATATATCTTAAAATTCTTTTTAAATGAGTCAACAAAACATCACTTGCATTATTTTGGTACCTACTTAATATAGATACAGCTACACAGAGGTCTGGCCTAGTGCCTGAGACTGCATACATTAAACTTCCAATAATTTTCCTACAAGTATTTTCAATATCCTTGTCAGACTTACATTCTTTGGATTCTAAGATTTTTACATTAAAATTTTGATCAATAGGGGTATACATGGGTTTGCAATTATCCATGTTAAATCTTTTTAATACATTTTCTAAATAAGATCTTTGACATAATTCAGTTACACCATCTTTCAAATTCTGTTTAACACTGATACCAAGAAAATTTGAAATTAGTCCCAAATCTTTCATCTTAAACGCATTGTGTAATTTTAATTTAAGATCACTTAATTCCTGTTCATTATTACTAAACATCAAGAGGTCATCGACGTAAAGTAAGACATAAGTTTGGTTTTCTCCATTACATTTAGTAAACAAACAAGGATCATTCTTTGACTTTACATAGCCTGCTTTACTTATTACATGGTTAAATTTTTCATTCCAATATTTAGGGGATTTTTTTAGCCCATACAATGATTTATTTAGTTTTACAATATTATCACAACCATTATATGCCCCTTCCGGTAATTTAATAAACACAGTTTCCTTTATATCCCCATATAAAAAAGCCCCAGTGACATCCATCTGATGTATTGATAGTTTTAATTTTGTAGCAACTGAAACAAATAATCTAAATGTTGACAATTTGGCAACAGGTGAGTAAATTTCATATAAATCTTTTGTATCATTCTGTTCAAAACCTCTGGCAACCAATCTTGCTTTATATTGAATAATATTATCAACTTTCTTTATTTTGAATACCCACTTACTACTAATAATGTTTTGTTTTTCAGGTACAGCGCAAACTGTCCAAGTATTATTTTCTTTGAGAGTATCCAGTTCTTGTTTTACAGCTTCTTCCCACTGACAGGCATCACTCCTCTGCATAGCTTCCTTATAGGTGCCTGGTTCTGTCTCTGCAGTGTACACATTTTGGCAAGTATAGAATTGTGGCGCCTTTCTGACACGTTTGGTTTGACGAAGAGAAGCTGGCTGTAATTTACTATCACTATCGCGTTCACTATCTTCATCACTTGTTTCTTCAGGTTCATATAAGCTGTGCTGCTCATCATCTGACATCTGATTTGTAATGTTTGGATCACTCACAACATCTTCTACTAACTCTTGCTGGTTATTGTCAGTTTCATCGTTGTATTCTTCTGTTACAGACTCTAGGTTTAAGCTATTACATTTCCCAATAACAGGTTCCAGAAAAATGACATCCCTCTTTATTAGAACATCATTTTTATCAGGATAAAAAATTCTATACCCTTTCACATTTTCTCCGTACCCTACCAAGATTCCATTTTCTCCTTTAGAATCCCATTTTCTTCGTTTTTCTTTTGGAATATGAACAGCTACGGGCGTACCAAAGATATGTAGGTTACTGAGATCAAAATGTTTGTCTGTCCATAATTCATAGGGTGTTTTTCCTGGTTCATTACTTCTACTGGTTCTGTTGAGAACATAGGCTGCAGTGTTGACTGCTTCTGCCCATAATTTTTTTTGAAGGTTCTTGGCACACAGCATTGACCTTGCTGCTTCTGTTAAGGTTCTTATCTCCCGTTCCGCCTTGCCATTCTGTTGTGGCGTGTATGGTATAGAAGTTTGGTGTACTATACCCCGGTTTGAGAACAAAGTTGACACAGCCTTATTAATGAATTCTAAGCCGTTGTCACTTCTAAAAGTGATTATTTTGTTACCCGTAACATTTTCAGCTTTGTTTACAAAATCTTTAATATAATTAATCACTTCGTCCTTCTTTTTAATAAAATATACAGTTCTATAGCAAGAGTAATCATCTTTTAAAATCAAGAAGTACCTCGCCCCGCCGACAGATACTGCCTCCATCGGCCCGCAAACATCGGCATGTATCAGTTCACATGTTTTGACAGCTTTTGTCTCAGAGTTCATAAAGGGCAGCCGGTGTGATTTACCCTGTAAGCAGCCTTGACACTTCTGAAGAGAATTACTTGAGACTTTAATATTATTGTTCTCTAACACGTCTTTCACCTGCTGTATATTCTGGTGTACAAGTTTCTCATGCCACTCACTCAAACTTGATTTAACTGTAGTTACATTTGCAAAGCAGTTTTTATATTTATAACGAACATCCATAATATACATATTTCCAACACGATTTGCTACCGCACATACTTTATTATTCTTGGAAAATTTGCAAATGTTTTGATCTGTCAACATGACATAACCTTTGTCAGCCGCACAATTTACAGAGAACAAGTTTATTTTTAAGTCTGGCACACACAGTACATTATATATGGTTGTCTCGACCCACCGGTGTCCATTGAATACTTCTAGTTCCACTTGTCCGCAACCAATAACACTTATTTGAGTACCATCACCTATTATCACAGACTTTTGTGACACTTCTGGTGAAAATGTCGAAAATAGATTTTTGTCTTGACACATATGTTCGCTGGCTCCTGTGTCCACCAACCACTTAGACTGTTGATACAGTTCTTTAGGTATTTGTTGTACTACAAACGCATTTTTCTCCTTTCCTTTCTTATGCCAGCACTCACTCTTGATGTGCCCAATTTTGTTGCAATAAAAACACTTTTTTTCACTTTTGTTTGGAAAGTTACGATGGTTATTATTCACATGACTCATACACTCAGATTGATAATGTCCCATCTTATTACATTTGAAACACTTTATATTTCTTTTAATTGGAGCAGTTTTCTTTACCATAAACGCAGATGACGGCGATGCGAGTTCAGCCTTTTCCCTTACTCTCTCCTCTTCCACTAACAAACGAGCGACAAGGTTATCATAGGTTTGTTTGTTATCTGGCGCAGACTCCCATGCTGATATGAAGTGTTTGTAAATATCTGGCAATGACATCAATACCTTCGTAATTATGAATTTTTCCGAAATTTCTTCACCCATTTGTTTGAGTTGATTTTGTAACTCCTGTATTTTTGACAGGAAGACTGACATCTCCATTCCTTCTTCATATTTATATTGGAAGAATCTTTGCTGGATTATGTGAATACTTGTTTCACTTTTTTGTTCAAAAATGCTCGTTAACTTTCGCCACATCTCTGCAGCAGTAGTGCAAGATAATATATGTAACATCACTTCCTCGGTCATCCTGGTCACTAACATTGTTTGAGCCTTAGCATCTTGTGTCTCCCATGCTTTCTGTTCCTCGGAGCCTTGCCCTTTTACGCCTTCAACGACATTAATTAAATTTTGACCCCGTAACAACACCATTGTTTGAAACTTCCAAACATTCCAGTTTTTTATTCCTTCCAGTTTGATAACTGTATTATTTCCGTCCATCGTGTCTTTCGATTCCTTTCTTACTAGTATTTCCTTCCTTGCAGCCGAATGTAGCAAGTATTTTTCTCCTTCCCGGCAACTTAACCTCCAACGCCAACACGGTGTGAGGTTTATTTGCGTTTCTCCGGTAATTGTTTTCAACTAGTCACTTCACTGTACTTTTATTTTTGATAGGTATGTGGCCTGTGGTGATCTGGGCCCATAACCTGTTGTAATCTTTTGTGTTTATTAAATTAAAACATATAACACTTTTTAATAACTGGTTTTATTGACGATGTACGTATTACAAGAAGGATGACAGCAGTGTACAGAGCATAGATAAAAGAAACGAAATCCAAAAGGGTTGCCATACACAAGATGTTGCCAACTTTTAAACTAACATTATTATTATAGAAAATAATGTATTACATTGTATGTTTTAACAAGGTGGATTTATAATTATATATTATATTTATTATTTATAATTATAATATATCTCACATTAAATAATCACACTGACATTGTACATTGCTTGACACTAACTGGCTGTAAAAGTTTTTTACATTGATTGGAAATCCATATACGCTGGCAACACTGAAAAATCTGTCTTTCGCGTGAATAATGATAAACGTCAAATTTTAATACGTAATTGTGATAATTTTTACTGTAATGTAATGAATCCAATGGATTGTCAACTTTCTAAAACATATTTTCTTCGATATTATCCAAAAATTATGTGAGCATCGTGTCTTAATTTTCAAATCGTATCTTAATTTTCAAATCGTGTCTTAATTTTCAAGTTAGCGGAATTTAACCGAAACAGACAATTTAAATTTGACCAATCAGAGGGCCTACACCGTCCAGACGCTGGAGTATTAATACTATCAGATAATGTTTATTTCAGCTGGACAGAGCGGTGTGTGCAATGCTCTGCCTGCCATAAAAGTTTACATTTAAGTTAACACATAAAAATAAAATGAATAAAGAAATAAATAAAAATAAAAATAATAAATAAAAAATCAATACATTGATGTGCACATTAGGTCTTTATGGTGGCTTCAGTGAAATTCTCCATCTCCGGTGTAGAGGCGCTCCCTGCCACTGGGCAACGGCCTGGACAAGAGTGTTGTCCGATCTCTGGTAGCGCTGACTCGTCCCGGCTATTCTGTGGCGCATCAAAGCAGCGAACCCATGCACCCTTCCCTCGGTGAACATCTGTGAGGCGCTGCATCGCCAGGGGAGGCCAAATAGGGCTCTGTATGCGTGGTTGTACTGTACTCGGAGTGTGTTCATGACGCCTTGTGTGTATGTCGTCCATAGCTCGCTAGTGTAGAAGCTCATACAATATGTTTGGAAAAGTTGCTTCTTCACCGGAGGACTGCATTTGTTGAATCTCCTGGCAAGCATGTTAGCTCGCACACTCAGTACTCTTCTTTGACGTTCTATGTCTTTTTTATCATTTAGGTCATCGGTGATGACATGCCCCAAATATTTGATTTCGCTGCAAATTGTCAGGTTGGCCCCGTCGAGACGTATGGGTGGAATGACAGTGGGACCAGTATTTGCTTTAAATATCAGCAGGGATGACTTTTTAGCATTGTACATCAGCCCGTGATAATCAACGTAAGCTTCGCATATTGCCAGAAGTTTTCTCATCGCTCTTATCGATGGAGCTAGTATGACCATGTCGTTTGCATAGCTAATATTGTTCATACATACCCCGGCAATATGACATCCGATTCTTGTTGTATTCAGTGTTTTACTAAGTTCATCCATATATACGTTGAAAAGCACTGGGGACATTGAGCCTCCTTGTCTAACACCGCACTTTAATTTGGCTGCTTCTGATAGGCTTTCATTCCATCTGACAAAGTTTTCCTGTTGGTTGTACCATGTTCTCAATATATTGACAATTTGTGGTGGAACTTGTCGTTCAGTCAGTTTTTTCCACAACGCATTATGACAAACCCTGTCAAAGGCTTTGCTTAAGTCTAGGAAGCATGCGTACACCGTTGTTTTTCTGGCTTTATAGTATTCGATTGTTTGTTTCATGCTATATATGGCCGTATCAGTAGAGCATCCAGCTTTGAAGCCCATTTGAGAGTCCTCTGTATTGAGCTTGTCTTCCGTTAAATTTAAGATGACCTTTTCGAAGATTCTTGCAATTATTGTGGCAAGAGATATGGGTCTGTAATTAACAGATGATGTCAAGTTCAACTAATAACTAACTATCACGCCGATTCCCCGGAGGGGTAGGCAGAGAGGACGGACCGCCAAACAACTCGGTCACATCACACACTTCTTGCCTCATTCACATTCATACATCGTCTCATACATACTCTTCTATTATTCTGACTCTTGACATGGCCCGACTCGAGTATCTGATTCACTTGATCGTGCCATGTATTCCTCAGGCGTCCCTAACTTCTGCTACCATTCGCATTTGCAGAATATATCCTCCTTACAATCCTATCTTCGCTCATTCGCTCTACATGCCATCTAAGTGACCCTTTCTTAATCTTACTCATTACGCTTACATCAGCCTTGCACTCTTTGCGGATCTCCACATTCTTCACACGATCAAATATGGTTTTACTACACATACGCCTCAGGGATCTCAATTCAACAGCATTCAATCTACTTTCATCCTTTCTTTGCCAGTTCCATGCCTCACTTCCATACATCGAAGTAGGTACCAGCACTCCGTTGTGGACTGCTAACTTCTCTTCTTTGGACAATTTTTTGTTAGCGCCAACTGCGTTCAGTCCTCCATTAACGGAATTACCTGCATTTACCCTTCTTTCAATATCTCTATCAGCCTTTCCATCTCTCTAGAATACACTTCCTAAATACACAAACTCATCCACCTGCTCCAAGTATTCATCATTCACAACTATATTGCACACTGTTTTCGTACTCTCTCTTTCAAACACCATTACTTTTATATTAATAAATAATAATAATAATATTTGGACGATTTTAAAGTGACGTTTTTTGTGAAAAATCACGCTGTTCAAATCTATATATATATAAATGTGAATGTTCGTTTGTTCAAAATCTTCACCGAATGCTTTGAAATTGACGCAACGTTGTAGTCGAATACGCATGGGTTTTTCTATACCCATATTAAATATATGTCACATGTGACAGTTAAAAACTTGATTTTTAAAAAAAAAACAGCACCTGTTTGATATACAAGCAATACGCGCAATTGTTTCTCTATCTGCACCAACTGATTGAGCCACAGCAAAGTGTGACGGGGTTCAGCTAGTTTATATTATATTTCTACATTGCTCCACGGAACTATTGTCAACTGACTTCAAATGGCATCCACCAGTTCTTCGATCACTAATGCAAAAACTATATTATGTACTGTAGCTTAACTTTAAAAATTCAAAGTTTTACGTTTTATAATTAAATCAAATCTTTAAAAAAATGCATTACTTCATATCCACAAAGATAAGCTAAAAATACCTGAAAAACCATCGACTCTGTGCAGAAACGAGAGGTCTCTTTGATAAATACCCACCCTAACTTAAGAGGACGCTAAAAGCCAAAATTTTCTGTATTATTGGTATACCTTATATTGTAGGTAATAGGCATTAAAATCGCTTGACAAACGGAGTCTAGAAACGTTCGATTTCAAGCACAAAACTGGTTTTTATTTATTTTGTAACTAATTTTATAAGAAACCAAAAACGTTGATCAAGTGAAACTGTCACAGATAATCTTAGTTATAATACTGTATTTTTTTTAAAGTTGTTTATATTTATATTTTTTATTGAGTAATTTATTTTTATATTCGTATTCTATTCAAGCGAAACGATAGGAAAACCTCTAATTTATCTAAATCTCATTTTTTGGTATTCATAATGTTCACCAATTCGTTATAAAGATTAATCAAAATAGTGATTTAGCATTAAGCTTCGCCTTAACAAATTGAAATCTTTAGAGTACAGGCGTCAGGTAGATCTGCTGTCTTTTTTCTACCGGTATTATAATTGCTCTGAGGAACTAGCGACATTGATCCTTTGAGCATAGTTGGTAAACACGCCAAACGCGCCCCCAACATATCTCTATGTCTTCAACAGCTCGGCTGTGGAACGATTTGTCAGCCTCTGTGTTTCCTCCCTCTAATTAATTAATAAGGTAATTTTGTTTTCTCCGAGTTCTTCAGCGATTGGTTAATGTGTATTTTTTCAGTCAGACAATATTTTCATGTTTATAATAATGGCTTTACAAAAAGTTTATTAACCTATTCATCAAATAGAATGTACACTTAATGACTACGGAGAAATACACAAGTTTAGTAATAATAATAATAATAATACTTGGATGACTTGTATAGCGCCGTTTTTGTGCAAAAACACCTCAAGGGCTTAGTAATAAATATTATATTATTTTTTCAATAATAATAAAAGAATAATAACAAAAATGTAGATAAGTTTTTATTAAATAGTGGTGTTTACAAAAGCAATTAATTTTATTTCAATTTAAATTATATTAATGTCCTGTTTTAACTAGATCGTGTTCCGTTTTCGGTCCAAGTTGGTAGCCGTGTTTGATACTACATTTTTATGCCGCTAGAGTTCGCATGCGCATTACGCGCTGTCAAATCGGAATAATAAATATCACGTGAGGTCTATTCCCATAGAAATAGATATTATTTAACTAAGGTAATCGGTTTGAAATTAGCATCACGACGTAGGTTTATGTTGAAAATATACTGGAACTTTGTAATATGTAAATATATTTATTAAATGACTCCATCTTTCATGTAGGACATGATGGAGATATGAAGCAAATCTAATAACGGTTATATCGTAACTCAAGACAGTATCAATTCAACACACTTTTGAAAAATAATATAAAGTAATTAAAAGTTATACCAAAATTGGCGTATAAACCAAACCTAAAGTATTTAACCTAGTTTTATCCATAACCTCTAGACGCTAGGACTAGATCAAGAAAGCTTCGGGTGTTCCGTTTGGCAATGGTAATGGCTTTAACCGTGTTTGGTGACCAGATCTGAACAGCCAGGTACTTTCCCTTCTTCCTCTACCCCCTCCCCACTACCTTCAGCCTCACAACACACCCTAATTGGGGATGCCAAGTCTCACTCGCTCCACAAGATTGAGAGCAGTTTGGTTTTTGTGCGATCGGTATTCACATTAAAAAAACAGAAATCCATGTTGTCAAGATCTGTTCTGTTTTGACCAAGTATTAAACAATGCCAACATATGCTAATTAAAGAACATCAATATATATTACTAGTTAATCACGCTATTGCTAATGTCTTTTTCGGTCTTCTCCGACTTCTACCACCATTCGCTGCTACAGGGTTTTCCAATAAGAGGTGTTATTTTGAATAGCCCGCTATTTCGGTAGATGTTACTTTTGAAGCTGTCATTTTTTACATTTGACAAGTAGAAACAACGTCATTAATAAAAATGGAACGATACACGCTACAACAACGCACTAAAATTATTAAAATTCACTTGAGTGAATCAAATGCAAATCATCTTGAGTGATGAGGCCCATTTCCACCTCGGTGGCTTCGTCAACAAGCAAAATTGTCGCATCTGGGGCTCGGAAAACCCAAAAGTTATTGTTGAAAAGCCTCTTTATCGTCAACGTGTGACTGTTTGGTGCAGTTTATGGTCCGGTAGAGTCATTGGACCTTACTTTTTCGAAAATAAGGCTGGAGCAACAGTTACGGTGAATGGATTGCGCTATTGAGAGATGATTAATCATTTTTTATGGCCGGAATTGGATGGTATTAATTTGGACAACGTTTACTATCAACAAGACGGCGCTACGTGCCACACAAGCAACGAAAGCATTGATATTTTACGATTCAATATCAAAATAACACCTCTTATTGGAAAACCTGTATAATACCACAATGTTACTGTTAGAAAACTACATTACATAGATTTTAATTCGACTCCGTATCTCATTCCGGCGCAGAGATATTGCGTTAAGGCCCCGTAGTAAGCGTTCAACGATGGATTTGAAAGGGAGAAGAACTACTTAAACTGACCTTTAATAGGCGTGATGAGTACAGACAAAAGATAATTGGATAGAAGGTTTGTTTTTTGGGAAAAATATGTAAAAGAACAATTCCTGAAAAACTTCAATTATTGCTTCTCATTTTAACTAATACTTAATGATTCTTTTCTTATTTAACGACAGAGAATAAAATAAGTTAGAGCAATCAGAATAATTCTCGGGCGAAATAGATTTTCAAAAGTAACTAGAAGACCTTGAATATAATGATATTTATATCCAAATAATAAACAACCTATTACCAAAGAAAATTACGTACAAGTGGTACATTCACAAGCATTACACAAAAATGCAATGAAATTAGGCTAGCAAAAAAGGACAAAGCCAATACACAATATAGCTTAATGTACAAAGGAATACAGTATTTTAAAGCGCTGCCGAAAACCATAAAGTCTGCACAATTGATGGACTCAAGATAAATTGTAGGAGCCATATTAATCAAAATAAAATGTATTTATATAACTTAATTGTCAGTCCTGCCATCGTTGCCACTATTAAATTACACGTGCCGACTAGGAACACAAGCCAAATTTTATATTCTTCTGCAATACAAGCAACTATCAGACACACTCACTAACCAATAAGATGCATGATCTGGGCAACAAGTATATAGAACCATGCGTAATCTATACCAGCACTCTGTTAAATCCTACAAATTATAGTACCTAGCGTTGGTAATATAGTTTTAGTGATTTGTGTTTTACGAAGTATTGTTCTAGTTTCTATATTATTTTATGTTACTGTTACAATTTTTACTAATATTGTTTAATATTCAGTTTATCACTTTACTGTTATATCATGCTTTAAATTTATTTTTGTTTAATTTTCGATAGCTCACTTGGTATATTTTGTTCTTAAAATCCATGTAAAAGCCCGACTGAGCATAAAACCGAATAAAATAATTAATAATTAATTAGAAATTTGTGAACTTCGATGTACAAATTGCTAAAATAAAATTATTTTTTTTATTAATAAAAAAAGATACACGAATTATATTACATAATATAAAACAGTTAATTACATAATATAATACGATATAATATCGTCACCTTAAAGCAATAGTGGGATATCTTCGAAAAATACACTTTTGAGATAAGTATGCAGTTCGATGTAAAATTTTGAGCTCTACATTACTGGGATATTTTGTAAGAAAAAAATTGCCAGTGTTACAAGTAAAATCTCAGTATTGAAATGTTCGGTCACTCAGAGCAACACTGAGATATTGATGTTGTCCCACTGTTGCTTTCAAAAGGTCGTTTAAAATACTGAAATAAATTTATTGTCTCACTGTAGCTCTATAGTTTTCAACAAGTTGGGTGATCTTGGAAGAGAAACATAAAGAAACTGAAGGTGAATACTGGTCAGGAGTAAGTAGCAAAGTCAGGAAAGATACGCAGAGCAAAACAAATTAAGCCTGTACTGTGTACTAATTGTAAATACAAATGTTCTGAATCTGTTTTGGAAGTTGATGGATTAAAATATTTTAATATTTATGATTCCATGAATGCTAGCTAATAGTGGGTATTATTTTGAGAGAGATGGACATAACATACGTATGTGTAAGATTTTTTTATGGCCATCTTAGATATAAGCAATAATACCTACAAGATATAAGCAACCTTAGATATAAGCACTGCATTAAAAAAGAAAACAGACAGCTTCCTGCAAAAGGATGATTTAGTTGATGGTGTTATGAATCACATCAACAGCTTTAGTAGAGTGGAATCGCACTATTGTCGTGCAGGATCAGCTCGGATCTCCAAATATCCAAAAGATGTACAATTTGTACAAATAGAAGTGTGTCTCGGTAGGTAATCTCTATGTTACACACTCTACATACAGGAAAATATTCAATACCAAATTCAATATATATTTTTTTAAACCAAAAAAGAACCTTTGCGCATTTTGTGTATAATACAACTATAGTACTGCAAATGAGATATTAGAAAAAATAATAATATTCTGAACACATTCAGAATGTAAAGCTATCTCGACAGGAAAAAGATAAAAACATTACCAAGACCACTGATGATACTGTAGTTGCCATTTATGACTTTCAAGCTGTTATGCCGTTGCCAAATGGCAATATATCTATTATTTTATAAGAGCAAGTTAAACGTTATAACTTCTGTATTTACAATACCAAACACGACAGGGCCATTGTTACATGCGGCATGAGGGTGTAGCTAAAAGATGCGCAATTGAAATGTCTACCTGCGTGTACACATTTTTAAAAGACCTTTGCCAAGGGAAACGGGAAGTGATCTTTTATTTTGATAACTGTGTGGCACAGAATAAAAACAATTTTATTTATTTTCTATGTACATGCATGCACTATGAACACTTGATATTCAAATCATTACCCATATATACCTAATTGTTGTGCACTCAGAGAACAAAGGAGACTCCATTCATTATTGCATCGACAGAGAAAAGGTCAGGGTTTTAAAACAAGGCTTAATATTTATTCCAACGGAGTTAGCGATGATCATAAAGTGTTCCAAGAAGAATGAACCTCGTTATAAGTTAACAGAAATGGAAACAACGGACTTCATTGGCTGGAAGAAGGTATGTGAGAAGACTGGAAAAAAATTTCTCAATAAACATGGACAAAAATAAATGTATTTGGAATAAAGTTAAGATTTTACAGATCACTAAAGACGAACCGTCAGTTATCAAATACAAAAGCACCTACACCGAGGATCCATTTAATCAGAGTATTAATGTGAGAGAGCGACTAAAGAATGTTCGGAATGAGAATAGTATAATTCTAGGACCAGCTTATACAGTTCCACCTACAATTCCACCGAATAAAAATCGTGATTTCTTATTTTTTTGCCAAAGTGGTGTTATACCAAAAAAAAACTCATAATTTGTTTTGAATTAATTAATACTGCTAATACAGACTGCGATGTACAATAAGAAAATAACGATGAAGGTTCATTGTAGGTTTCCAGGGAATCAACACATATTTGTTTTATTTTTTTGTTCTTAAAATAATTTACCTCTCTTATACCATATCATTAATCTGCAAGATTAGTTAATTTAATGCTGCTAGAGCTTACGCAAACCTAAAAGTCCTATTATCTCAGAAGAGCATTTTTCAAGATATCCCACTATTGCTTTAAGGTGACGATATATGTATTTGATGTACCCCCATAAATAAGCAAGGCTTGTGTGTATGGGGGGTGTTGTTATTTTGGTTTAAATTTGATATGATTCAGTTCAAGTGTTAGGAATACTTTTTAAGGTGGCTTTTGAATTCGTTTATATTTACATTCATGTTTCTAATTTTTCTGGTAATGAATTAAATAATTTAACTCCGAGATATTCATGGTAGAACTGTCCTATTGTTTTTTTACATTTAGGAGTAGGACGTATTGACGTTTGTCTAAGATTTCTGTTATTTTTAAAGGTTGCAACTTTATTTTGAATATTGTTTTTATAAATTTGTAATGTTGCATGGAAGAAGTATGCACTTAATTTTCTGACCTTAAATTGTTTGAATAAAATTTCGGACGAATATGAATAGGGTTTTTTTAATATAGTTTTTAATATTAATTTTTGTGATATGTAAATTGTTTGTGTTTGATTTTTATATGTACCGCCCCAGCGAAGCGAAGTATGTGGTTCTAAGTAATTTTTCGTTTAAAATATCTCTTAAACATCTAAATATATATGTTAATTTCCTTATTCTGTCGTTCAGAATATTTATATGTGGGGACCATTTTAAACGCTGGTCTATTGTTATGCCTAGGTACTTAATATCGGTCTTGCTAAATATGTTTGTACATAATATATTGCATTTGTGGTTTTCTGTATTTTTCACAGAGTGGATAATTATGTTTATTTCTTTAGGTGTTTCTTGTTCTTTAATGAAAAATGGTAAATAATAAGTTTTTTTTAGAATTTAAAGTCAAGAGGTTTTCATCAAACCATAATTTTAGTTCATTGATATCTGTATTTGCCATGTTATTTAATTCAGACCAGGTGTTTACTTTTAGAAGTAGGACTGTGTCGTCAGCGTAAGAGACAATGTCTCCATATTTGGAAATATGGAATATATCATTGACATATATAATAAATAACAATGGTCCCAAAACCGTGCCTTGGGGTATTGAAAAGTCGCTATATTTTGAATCGCTGACTTGATTGAGTAATTTTACTTGTTGAGGTCTTTTATGTAAATAACTAGTTATCCATGCTAAGACTTTTCCACTAATCCCTACAGATTTTAATTTATTTATTAATTTTTTATGTGATATGCTGTCGAAAGCTTTTTTAAGGTCTATAAATATGCGGATACATTTTTTATCGGAATCTAGGGCCATATATAAATAGTGAGTTATTTTTGCTATCGCGTCGTGAGTACTTGTATTTTTTTTAATCCGAATTAGTTATAATTAATTCTTTTATTTTCTTCTGTGAATGTCCAAATTTGTTTTTTTACAATTTTTTCATATATTTTTGATATATTTGATAGAAGTGAAATCGGGCGATAATTTTGTGGATCTTTACGACAGTCTGTTTTATAATACTAATAATATTTTACCTAACTCAATAAGTATCACCATTGCTCCAATTTGGAGAGAAATTTCAACAATATCGTCTGCTTCCAACCTAAATATTTTCTTTGTAAGTTTCTTATTTTACTGCCATGCTCATATATCAGAGTTGGTATCGGAATTCCGTAGTGGACTGCTAACCTTGCATCCTTTAACAAATTTTAAAGGTGACTAATAACAATCCTTAATTGCCAGCATTTACCGTTTTGTCGTCAATGTCCTTATCAGACTTCCCGTCTCTCATGAACTTCCTTACTACACAAAATCGAATACTTGCACCAATGATTCACAGTCAACAACTATATATTAACACAATTATCGTTGGTCAGCTTTGAAATATACTTAGGTGTTTAGCATATTACCATTATAAATCCCAATATTCGCTTTCTCAACTGAAAGTCATAGAAACCCAATTAATATAGATGTTGATATATTTAAAAAGATAAGTCACTATTCGAGTAGGTAGGCACTACCTGGAAACCACGGGTTATTTCTCATAATTTCTTCGTGTTCTTGGAAATCCTAACATGACGTAAATAGTAGGTTTAATATTGAGAAGTATTTTCCTATCTCATTGATAGAAACGTGTTCCATTATGAAATATTGAATATTTGTTTAGACAAGATTAACAGACAAGTGATGATTATACTTATTAAGATTATTGTCAAACCCAGTTTCATTGGCCAAACCCGACCATTTTTATTGGCGAATGAACGGTAAAATGGGCACGTGTAACTGCAATCATTACTGCCTTAATAGATGTTGAGTGAAATGGGAAATATCGTAGAATAATGGACGATGAATTTGGCTATGTGTAGAGGGGGAAGGATTTGTTTCCTAGACAGCCCAAAAACGTATATGCTGCTAAGCCTGTATTTTTTTTACAATAACTTCACACAGGAAGCCCCGAGAACAACATTTTCAATCAGGGCCTATGTCATCTTTGGGGATGCTGTGGAAGGATCTTTTTGAGGAAAGGAAGTTGTGAACATGAGTCTCGATGAATTCAAGAATGAGTCATAGAAAGGACCCGTTCTCATGTGATAAATAACAACCGTGTACATATCTTGGGGGCGCGCTTGGTGTGTTTCTCAACTATGCTCAAAGGATCAATGTCGCTAGTTCCTCGGAGCATCTTCAATTATAATACCGGTAGAAAAATGTAGAATGGTAGACAGCATAACTACCTGACGCCTGTACTCCAAAGATTGCAACTGTTTAAGTTATGTTAGGAGTTATTTATAAAACGGACCGCCCGTTTCTGCACGGAGTCGTGGGTTTATCAAGTATTTTGGGACTCCAGACCAGAGGTGGCTGCCAAATTCAACAGTGGGATCACTTGCGATTTTGTACTGGGTCAGCAGTTGTGTACTATCTGCAGTATCTGCGGGCCCTGTAAGTACGCCCAGCTTCGGCCAAGCACGAGTTGACTCAGGCTCCAGTGGAGCCCAGTGCTTTGATACCTTTAAACAAAGGATTTGCAGGAATATTAATGTTGGTTCTTCCTATAAAAATAATCTCTCAAACATTTAATAAAATATGTAATGTGAAAATTTCTGTGAATTTTGAACCAGGTTGAATTAAAATCTTTTTTCCCGTTCCTAGAAAGGTTACCTGGCAAATTTCTTAAAATTCGATTAGATATCTCACTAGTTACTATGTATGTACACCTGGTTTCTTTGGTTTTTTAATTTATTTTAATTGATACACTTGCAGTATTTTTTCATTGCGGCCCCGTAGTAAACATTTAAAGATGGTTTTGAAAGGGAGATATGTAAATACGAATGTTAGAGGGAGCGCGCTAATATTAAAAAAGCGATAGTAATTAAACGAAAACGGTGGGAATATTTAATAAAACACGACTTGTTTGAAATAAAACAAAAATCTCTCGATAAATGCTTTAGTTTCATTTAAAGATACACTGTGAATTTTTCCATGCCTATAAAATATTAAATAACAGAACAAAGCGTGTTTTTAATAACTTTCGGAGGTTATTTTGCGATTTTTTTCTATCGAGGGAATTTCATAAAATTAACGTTTCGGCATAACAAATGTATGGATATTATCTTCAAAAATAATATTTTTTTTGGAACTTATCAAGTTTGAGAAACTTGGTAGAAATTGGATGTGCGGTATTAAACATTACATTTTAATGTCAGCCCCACTAGGTGCTTCTTACCGGGCGTACTGAGGCTCCCACTTCACAATTTTATAAGATACATAATACGTAGATATGTAAAAATCGACTGTATTGAAATGAAATAAAATTTAACGAGTTTAAATTAAATATTAAAAATTAAAATAAGATGAAGTAAAACAAATGTAACGATGAATTCAGTAATATATGTAAATTATACTAGTTTCACGACTAGTTATAATAACTTACAGAATACAATGTTCCTATAGGCAAAGGTAACCACAAGTCGAGTAGTTAAATTAACTAACAGAATCCAATGTTCTTGTAAGCAAAGGTAACCACAAAACGAATAGTTAAAATAACTCGCAGAATAGATCTGTAAAAGTGCAAGAGGCACTCGACCGTTAAATTGACTTATTATAAGAAATTACATGTACTGTTTTAACAGAATCGTAAGACGTTCCAACTGAAGATGCCAAAAGAGGGAAAATATGTGCAATCTTTTTAAGTTCACCACTAAAACTTTTTCGTTGCTATTAAAACAATTTAATGTACAAGTATTTGCAAGTATAACATGACCATAATAATATTAAAGGATTTGTGGAACTCAGCATGGACAAATACTTCTACAGAAATTTATCATGTAAATAGGATGCGAAAATACCGACATAGATCAAAAGTTTGCCTTTAATAGGCAACACAGTCATATTATAGCAAAATCATTGACAGATTCCGGTCTCCATGCATAAAATGTCAATAAATTGTACTGCCCAACCATCCGGGAACCATACAACTTACAATGAAGTTATTATGTTACTATGATGTGATTTATTATATCTTCGCAAATTGGAGCCAAGAACCGTTTTCATTGTTAGCCATTTATGATAAAGCTATGTAAAAACCACAAGATAATTTTCGCTGGAAAATAGGAAATCATTTCTTAAGAATTTCCGGTATTTATGATAATACCAAACTGAAAAATTCCATGGCGCCTAGATGCGTAATTTTATGTAAGATGAAAGGCTTACCTTTGGAAAAAAGGTTTACTAAAAAACAGATCACAGAATAGATAAAAATTAAAGGTACACAATTTTCTTTCAAAACCTATTCACCTCAAACCAAACAAAACACAATTTATTAAGAATCTCTTCAAATTATTGGTAATCCGGTTAAAATGGGATTGCAAGGCCTTAACGAATGAATTAATAGGCTTCTTGCTAAGCTTTTACTAAATTACGAATATATTATCACGATGTCGGAACACGTGTTCATAAAAAAATACATATTTGCAAAAAATGCATTTGCCTTGAAGTGTATGAAAACGTGTTTCGATATATTAGGAGTTTACTAAAAAAAGTTTGTCAGGAAACGATCTGCAATCCCGTGTTTTACCGGATTACTAATATTTTGAAGAGATTCTTCATAAATTAACACCACTCTTTTTTTCTTCGTACGTTTATATCATGTCATTAGTTCTACCAAATAGATCATTGTTCTATAATTATTTGGTAATATTTTGAAATACCTGTATTTTAAACAATTGTATGAATTATCATTTACTTTTATTTAATTCTAATCTCTCTTGTCTTAACTGCATCTTTGAGTATTTAGTATGAAGGGTATGTAGTGTCCCTTTCTTTTCAAGTACATTGTGTCTATGTAATGTTTTGATGTAGGTAATTTAACTGTTCCTAACATAACACGTATACAATTATTGCCTGTATGGGTGTAACCACGCAATGGGTACCCTCCTTGAGAATCTCTAGGACGATGCTGGTTTATTACTTATGACGGCATAATAACACCTAAAATTACCTAAGACATGCGAACACCACAGCACAAGTTCTCCTAGTGAGGTGTACACAAAATACTTAACCCATACAGACACTGATTATTAACATGAGAACAACTCAGGACAGTTTCTCGTAGTAAAATGGTCACAAAATACTTCTACCTACCCATACAGATAGTGATTATTAACATGAGAACAACTCAGGACAGTTTCTCCTAGTGAGGTGTTCACAAAATACTTCTACCTACCCATACAGACAGTGATTATTAACATGAGAACAACTCAGGACAGTTTCTAGTCGTGATGTGTTCACAATTTACTTCTACCAACCCATACAGATACTGAATATTAACATTATTTGTATAAATATTACTTATTATGTAAACTGTATGTAAGAGAATATTTATAAATAAATGGATAGGTAGTTTTATGATATACACGGTATCCGGAAACTCGTAGTACCAACTCGTGAAACTACATCACAATTGCAGTCGATTTTTGGTGTAACTTTGTTTGATTTGAGCTTTCGTTTTCGAGTAAATCGAGTTGAAATCGATATATGAAAAAAAATCGGTCACTTTAGTATTAATATCACCTGTTTAATTAAATGTATTTTAAAATGCGTCGAAGCTTAAACCTGGCAACAAATGTTTTAACCTTCGTTTATTCGATCAAAAAAAAATGGGTTGTAATGTAGATTTACTGGCTTGTACTACGACTTTTCGGACACCGCGTAATACAATATTGTTAAAGATTTAAGTAGATTATATTTATGTACTATAACAGGGTGTAAAGGGATGCACTTGACTTAATGAAACAAGTGATTCCTGTCATTATTTGGAGTAAAAAATGTAAATGAAATTTTAGTCTCCGGTGTATGGGGCATGTTGTTATTTTATTTTATTTATATGACAAAGTATTCAGTGATATTTTTTTCAATGTGTTTATAAAATCTCAAATGTTATTTATATTTTTGACACTTTCAGGAATTGAAATAAAAAAAATTACGATAGTTATAGTTAAATTGCCGCATTGTTTTTTTTAACCTTTTGGAGTTGGAGAGTTGACGTTTGTCTGAGGTTCAGTTTTATTTAGAATATTATCTTTGTACATTTGTAATTTTGCATGGTGGAAGTATAATGTACTTAGTTTTAGACTATTAATTCTTTATGCCGAAGTTTTGTTGAATATTTTATTTTTCTTATATTTGCCATTAGTGTATTACTTACTCAATTTGCTTGTCATATTATTCAACAAGATAGTATTACTATTATGTAATTGTTATTGTGTACATGTACGATAATTTGAAACCTGTTAATTTGGCTGTCCTAAAACGGGAAAACTTCCTAGTTGGACACCCAAAAGCTCCCTTCCATATATCGTAATGTATCTTTTCAGAATAAATAAATAAATATGTGTATGGTTTAAATTCAACTATTTTAATGTTAATTTTTGAACTACGTAAATATTTATAATAATTGGGCTTATTTCCTTGCGTCTTATTTTTAAAATACACACCTCAAGGGTGCAACTACTGAATAACCTATGGGAGCGTCAATTCTTCAATATTCAGTCACTTGTAAACTGGTATCCTAACTGCTAAATGACTCATAAGTCCTGGCTTTACTTTTTCTCAAGTTTTAGTTTAGTTAATAAATAATTAAATTGTCATTTATTTTTAGAACATACAACTAGCATTAACAAATGTAAAACAGTTTTATTTTAAAAATTCATAATTCTAGCATTAGTAATCTTCCTTACTTGCTATCGGATATATTATTATTCATATCCGATATATAAACGTCTTTGATGCATTTTCATGCTGAAATTGACCAAAAGTCCCCTTTCCAGCGGGAGCACTGACCGCAAGTGCATGCATTCTAGTTAATTTTAGTACCTATTGCAAATCCACATAAATTCCAATTTGAGTAATTTCAGAAAACTTCGTTATGGATTTCCTGCAAGAAGGTACAAATAGCTTATCTTAAAAGATCTGCATAACAGATAAGAAACTGGATAATTATGTTTAAAATTTAATTATCTACTTTGAGTATTTATTTGTATTACCTCCAAACAGGAGGCCATGAAAAAAATAGATAAAATAATGAAAAGAAGACAAAGTTCTGGTATGAGGGGTGGCTAGGAATCTGATGGTCAGTTTATCCAGGAGTGACGGACGTATGAATCCATCCCTAACAGTGAGTGCGGTGCTGTAGGTCGAGAGAGTCCTGCAGGAGGCCTAGCACGGACGATCGATAAAGCCCTATGTCAATACGATATTGACTAAATTCGTCATCTTTGGTCAGTTAGCGATATTTTTATTAACATTTCAATTCTGAATGTAGGTCTTTCACCAAGTCGATACTAAAATTATTTACCCTCTGTTAGTTGTTGCTAATCAAAGAAAAAATGTTTGTTTATGTCGTGTAGGTGCGTAGTTTGCATTATTATATAGAACTAACTAAGTAACCATCACGCCGCGCATCAGGCAGAGAAGATGGACCGCCAAACAACTTGGTCTTGGCACACATTCCTTGCTTCATTCACATTAACACATCATCTCATACATACTCTTCTGTTATTCTGACTCTTGACATAGCCCGACTCATTCATTCCGAAATTTCTCACACGATCATACATGGTTTTACCACACGTACGCCTCAGGGATCTCATTTCTACATCATCAGTCTACTTTCATCCTTTTTCTGTCAGTTCTACGCTTCACTACCGTACATCAGGGAAGGTACCAACACTCCACGGTGAATTGCTAGCTTCGTTTCTTAGGACAAGTTTTTGCTAGCTCAAACCGCGATTAGTCCTCCATTAACGGAGTTACTTGCATTTACCCTTCTTTCGATATCTCTATAAGCCTTCCTATCTCTCGTAAACGTACTTCCCAAGCACACAAACTCATCCCACAACCTGATCCAAGTATTAATCATTCACGACTATATTTCACATTGTTTTCGTTGTCTCTCATTCACTCATCATGATTTTAGACTTACTTACATTCGTCATTAACTCATTCTTCATACATACTTCGTTCATCCTAGACACGAAAGACTATAGACATTCTATACTCTTAGAAATCAGCACCGCGTCATCAGCGTACAACACGCTATTACTACAGGTATCTGTATACACAATGTTATGTATATCAAGGAAAAATACGGTCATTTTTTAATAGTTTGTATTTTTTTCTTTTAAAATGACTAAACCGATGAAACGCAATCCGTCGAAAGTCCCTTCAATAAGGTATATGTTTTAAAGAGAAATTCTTCGACTAACTACGTAGGTGTGTGACGTTTGGGTGAATGTTATGTTACGCCATTCGAATTTGCGGTTTTGGTTAGTAAATATTAGTTAATTATATAAATAACCATCTGTTTCGTGAGAATACTATTTTCATTACTAAATATGAACGCAAAATATTAAAGAAGAGCCCGGTAAAGCCCCGACGAGATGACATAACTGAATCAAGTGAACCAATTTTTTTTAGTTACTATCAATCCATATGAATTTCAAAACACATTTTAGGATGATAAGAAATTACAAAATGTAAGTGGGAGCCATGGAAGGAATCAGGTGCATTTTAGACAGGTTGCATCAAGAGGGAATGAGATGGAGATAAGGAACGTGGGGAAGTACCTGGCGATTCACATCCGAACGTGTCAATTCTGAATAATGGTCTCACACCAGGGCAATACTGAGAGTATCTTCCACTCTAAAAAGTGCCGCAAATATACTATATATAAATTGGGAAATAACACAAATTAATCAAATAAAATTTACTCCGGCTTCCTAGTAGAGAGACTTACCCCCAAAGATATTAGAAGAACGAGATGTGCTATGAGCAGTTCATACTGTGTGGAATTGTTTTGCCGAGTGTCGCCGGTTTTTTTCACCAATACTACTGCACATTTTCGCTTCCGCTAAGGTATCTGCACTAATACGTAGAACAGATTTCTGTGCGTACACGTCCCGATATCGTTCAAAGTACCCTAATTAGGTAGTACTCCGCCTACGGTCCGGCGGTCAACATAGCATATCTCGTTCTTCTAATATCTTTGCTTACCCCCGACCGTGAAGACACGGTAAACGTCATTACTTATATCAAAATAGGTAGTTAATACTTAAATAAAAATAGCACATATGTAATAGTATTGCACAGAGTATTGCTATTTGATTAAGAATATCTTTAAATGATTCATAATCCAGTTAAAAACGGGATTGCGGGCATTGACTAATAAATTGATTGGTTTTTTGTTAGTTTTAGTAAAATTTTAATGTATTATCACGAATTTCGTCATTATATATTATCAAGGCAAATGCAGGTACATGAACACGTGTTTCGATATGAGGATTTTTCATACGGATTACGTAAAATGGTTTTTAATAAATCAGCAATGGTCATTGTACGACTCGTTCATTCAACAGCTCGACTGTAGAATGATTACTCGGCATCATGTTTCCTCACTCCTACAACATGGATCTCTTCAAGACCCAGTTTCACTACTTCCTTTCCTCAAAAAGTCCCTCCACACAGCATCCCCAAAAACGACATACGCTCTGAGGAAAATTATTTTCCTTGGGGAGTTAAATTTAAAAAAAAAGGTTTGCACGACTGTTTTATGTATGTACACGGAGAAAAATTACTATTGCTAATTCATGAATCTCTTCAAATTATTGGTAATTCCGGTTCAAAACGGGATTTCAGGCCTTACGAATGAATTAACCGGTTTCCTGATAAACTTTAAGTAAATTTAGAGTCTATTATCATGACGACAAAACGGTTCCATGATAATTCAACACAGTGATTATTCAACACACATTTAAAAAGTGATATAAAGTCATTAAAAACGATAAAAAAAATTAACCTAACCTAACCTAACCTAACCTAACCTAACCTACTTAACCCAGTTAAAAAGTATTTGTTTCATCACTTTCGATGACTTTATATAACTTTTTAAAGATGTGATGAATTATCATTTTGATGATTTATCCGGTCACCATTTGTCTTATATACATAGGTTATAAATACTTCACGCTTAAGCCATCAGTTAATGCCTATCATATTAATATTCTTATGATATATGTAGGTGGTAAATACTTCACCCTTAAGTCATCAGTTAATACCTATCATTTTGATATTTTTCTGATATACATAGGAGATAAATACTTCACGCTCAAGCCACCAGTTAATACTTATCATATTAATATTCTTATGATATATGTAGGTGATAAATACTTCACCCTTAAGTCATCAGTAAATACTATCATTTTGATATTTTTCTGATATACATAGGAGATAAATACTTCACGCTTAAGTCACCAGTTAATACTTTTCATATTAATATTTCTCCTTTATATACTTAAAGTAGGTACCTCCATTTTTGTATTTTTTGTTACTCTCTACGATTCGAATTTATACAATATTTTTCTGATATACATAGATTATAAATACTGCATGCTTAAGTCATCAGTTAATACTTATCATATTAATATTTCTCCTTTATATACTAAAAGTAGGTACCCACATTTCTGTATTTTTTTGTTATTTCGCCGTAAATTTGCGCTTTAAACCAGTTTAACTAATTTATTCCTGATTCCATTGAGATAAAATTGAAATAAACAGGTTGAAGATGTAATTTGTTTTGACTGTAAATTTCTAACATAATTTTATTACTATTAACGTTAAAACATGTTTTTTTAATGAATACATTAATTAAAAGAAGTGCTCTGAGATTTTCACGGCCAATAATAGTATTTTAGTGATTTATTTTTGGGATATTATGCCGTGTTACGCTACCTCCTTCTTTAGCCAACATTTCAGACAGCATTGAGGTGTCCATCGTCAGGGCAGATCTGTAAAGATTGTGGTGAAGAATGTGCTTGTGTATCTACTGTTTGGTGACCAGATCTGAATTTCCATGTACTCCCCCACCTTCCTTTTACCCATCTCCTTCCCCTCCCCGCTAAATTAAGCCTCACAACATACTCCCATAGGAGAGGTCATAGTCCCACTGGCTCCAGACGGTTCACATAAAAAAAACATACCGTGTTGCCAACTCCAATCGTAATTATACTGTAATGCCAGCTCTTAGAGGATACACAATATTTACACATCTGCCCTGATGATGGACACCGTAATGCTGTCCGAAAACTTGGCTAAAGAAAGAGGTAATACCCCAAAAATAAATTACTAGAAAAGAAGTGCCTTGTGGGATGAGTTCGTTTGGCCAAATTCATAGATTTTTGTTATTCAAATTTATTAATCAATAATTCAACATCCCCATCAACAGCCCCATTCCTGGTGCCAATATATCTGGTAAAAACCTATGGAATCCTTCGAATTTCCATTCCCTAATTTATAAAATTAAAATTTGTTTGTACGTTCCGTTTTCGTTATTAAAAATCTGATGCAATAACTTTATTATTCAAACCAGCCTAATTTTGACTAGGTGGATTAACTTTGACTATGGTTCAGCAAAGATTCTATTTTCAAATGTGAAATCGTCGTGTTCACTTGGACTATTTTGAAATGTGAAATCGTCGTGTTCACTTGGACTATTTTCAAATGTGAAATCGTCGTGTTCACTTGGACTATTTTAAATGTGAAATCGTCGTGTTCACTTGGACTATTTTCAAATGTGAAATCGTCGTGTTCACTTGGACTATTTTCAAATTTGAAATCGTCGTGTTCATTTGGACTATTTTCAAATTTGAAATCGTCGTGTTCATTTGGACTATTTTCAAATTTGAAATCGTCGTGTTCATTTGGACTATTTTCAAATTTGAAATCGTCGTGTTCATTTGGACTATTTTCAAATTTGAAATCGTCGTGTTCACTTGAACTAAATCGCATTTTTCCAATATTATGAAATGTACCTTCTTGCAGAAAGTTTTAAAAAGGAATTTTCTTTGAGATAGTTACGTTTCTTTGGATAAATTGTTCAATGCTTTATTTGAAAAAAACATATAGTATCTATAAATAAGTAGAAGTATTTAAGTACCCATTTAAAAATCTTATGATCACATAAGAAATGTGTTTTTATTTATTTATTTAAAAGAAAATTATAATTTTTTGGTCGATATGTCCAAAGAACTACTAGTAATATGTACCACTCGAATTTTTAACTTAAATATTTAATAATTTGTTTATATACCCGCCTTTACAAAGATATATAAAGGGGAACAATATTCAAATTTTTTTGTAAAGTCAATATTTTGATAATTTTTTAATAATAATAATAATGATTTCAAAAATTTAGTGAAAAAAAATTACGCATGTAAGATTTGAGGACAGTTAAAAGTTAAGAGTTTTCTTTTAAAGTAAATTCTGCACAAAAGTTCCAACTGCTAAGGAGCTATGGAACAATGGCATCCCCAGTTACCTAATGGGGTATTTTGTGAGAATAGAGGGGGTGGGTAGGAAAAATTTATGAAGAGAAAGTGGATGATTGGGATGTATCTGACTATTACTTACAGGGCATACTCACACGGTTGATATCTATAGGCAAGCTGTGTGGCACAATAAAGAGTCGTAAAACCGACCCGTTCGCATGCGGTAACGTTAATTATAAACGGATGGTTATGAATGTCATGTACATCGCAGCCAATCACTGGATTCATTAGATCACCCCGAGTGGTTCGGTTTGGTGATTTAGCAGAGGTGCCCGGGTTCATGAGATGAGGATTTTCAAGGTCTTGGCAGCGGATTCATCTTCCCATCTGGGGGAGATCTTTTTACCTCTCCAGCAGCACACCCTCGAGGCGCGATCCGCTGACCCCCAGAATCCTACCCATCCCTAATACCTTTTGCCTTATCCGAGATATTCCTCACCTTCGTTTTCATAATAAAGACCCTCCACACAGCATCCTTAAAGATGACATTATTGATAGAGGGAAATTATTTTCCTCAGGGTGAACACTTCCTGCTGATATACCGCAGTAATAAACACAGCATTTCGACGAATCATCTATGATCTGTTGATTGCAATCTTTCGACAAGTTAAGTTGATCTACCAAACAAACAGATTGACTTATTTTCTAGATGGAGTTTTTCAATAAGATCTTTTTTTGAACAAACGTTTGTCTTTGTTAAGCTTGGAAAATAGTTTTATCGTTCCGTTTACTACCATAGCTGTTTCTTCGAAGTCAGTTTATTGTTAACGGCGGATAAATATGTAATTACTAATTAATTACTAAATTACCCGTGTCAGAGTAGGCACGTCCGAACGTTTTGAAAAGTTAAAAAATGTGATCAGTAATCCATTCTTGTTTCCATTTTTATTAAATTACTAACAGATGTGTACCCGACGTTGCTCGGGGTTATGGATGGTTTGAAGTAAAGTTTTGAGGTTGTGAATTCCTCGGGCGTCCTCGAATTCTTCTGGCATTCACTTCCACGTCAAACATTCTCCTTACACCCCTTTCTTCTTACATCACATACCCACACGTAACCACATATAAGTGATTGATCAATTCGATCCTGCCATGTCTTCCACAGACTTTTTTTACCATTCACTACTGTATACCGTATTGTCAGTATTAAAAAAACACTCCTGGCACTAATAAGAATAAGGTTTTAAATTTTCAGCCAAATCGGTCCAGTAGTTTTGGAGTCTATAGGACTCAACCAAAGAAACATTATTTTTATGTACCTATAGAGATTTACATAAATATTTCAATGTTACGAATTACCTGAATTTGAATTCAAATGAAAATGAATAAAAACACATGATTTTGCATTACTACGTATGGCATCGCCTTAAGGGTCTGGGCTACTTTCAATGGAATAAGTCTTATGCTGATCGTATCCTTAAAGAAAATGCTGTAATTTTTAATAATAATTGCAAAAAAGTACACATACCGATAAACCCGTTTTCCAAAAAAACTGTAATTTCTGGAGACTTTGAACTCACAAACCTCTTCAATGAATTTGCCGAAAAAGGGCTACACATTAAATCCTTTATCTAATTGTAGGGATTACCGTGATTGAACGTTGTTCAAATTCTGATGCACACCGCAAGTGCGGTCGACTTGGCTACCGATGAGTAGGCAGTGGTCTCTTAAAGACCTCATCACAGATTAAATTCCTATAAATACTCCGGGCGGCAGAACCTGAAATCAGTACAGTCCAAGACACGACAGACCACAGTTCTTTTTTACAAAGACTCAGTTATCATCAAATAATAACGTTTGCACGGTCAAAATATTGTGTTGATCGTTTTTTCTGCACTGTGCCGACAACAAAAATAACAGACCTCAAGGATATCCTTAAAGTTTTTTTTTGTTTTTCTAAAGATATCGCATTGTTATCGTAAAAACGCGGGAAATTCAGTGTCTGTTGTTGTGTTTTAATTACAATTCAAAATAATCATAGTCGTCAAAATATAATTAGTTTAATTTAATAACCTTGTTAAGTGTACACGGAGCTGTGAACTCGGTTTGTGAGTGAAACCAGTTTACTTAGCAAAAATATCAACATGTTCTATCTACCCATCGTTGTATTGCTGTGGGCCATGTTTGGAGCAGTTTTACCGGATTCTCTTGGTAATAAAAAAGGCATTATAATAATATTGTTAGTAAGTTAGCACAAGGATAGCTCATCAGCATGGTCTGATGGAAGAAGCATTTCTTGTAACCTTTAAAAAGTGATAAATAATTCTGTTCTAGTTGTCGAAAATGTAATTGTCAAACTTTGTTATGTTGGAACTTTTTGAAAATCTGGGTCTGTAATCTGTATAACAAAACTGTTTATTTATTTTTTAAATTCATTAGAGTAAACAATATTAGAAGATCGTTTGGTACACGAGTACTCCAAAATTACAGTTGGTGGAAGAACTAGTTCTAGTAGTGTTTTGTTTTTAGCTAAACTTTTTGTTCTAAAATCAAGAATTATTATTAAATTTAATGTAATCGTTTGTAAAAAAATGTAGTTTAGTATGAAATAAAAACGTCAAGTTTCAACTCTCTTTTCAAAATATAAGCGTAAAACGAAATAAGTTCATTGCAAATGTTATATAGCATACCTATTCTGAATATCGCATTCATAATTAATAACAATATAGGTACTTGAAAACCTCATTACAGAGCTGGCCGTGAGAACTTACAAAATAAGTTTATAAAATATTTTAGGTATTTTTTTTTCATTCTTCACTCTTTATTGCACAATCTTTTTATATTCCAACTTAAGACCCTCAAAATAAGAATTCGTTTTCGGTAACCGGACAACTCAACACACCTTTAAAAAGTGATAAAAAGTCATGAAAAGTGTTGAAGCAAAAAATAGGTTAAATGCACGGAGAAAACATGGCGATAAAAAATATTGCTAATTTATTTTAAATGTCTTCAAATTATTCGTTATCCGGTTAAAAAAACAAGATTTCAGGGTTTTAACGAATGAATTGATAGGATTCCAGATAAACTTTTAGTAAAATATCAATGAATTGTCACGATGTTGGAACACATGTCCTAACATTTTCGCATTTAGTTATTATATTAAGACAAACCCAGATTTATGTGTAGATATTATTACGAATTTACTAAAAGTTTATCAAAAAGCGGCCTGCAGTCCCGTTTTTAAGCGAATTACCAATTTTGTGAAGAAATTCTCAATAAATCAGCAATATTTATTTTTCTCCGTGTGGGTTACGTGGGTCAGGTTTATGGGTTAGTTTTGTCACTGCTTTTAATCAGTCTGTCACTTTTTAAAGGAGTGCTTAATTGTCATTATGTAGAACTATCATGAAACCCTAAATTTTACACATGTGGAGATATAATGAAACCCAAGATTACACACATATAGAGCTATCATGAAACCCTAGATTACATACATGTAGAGCTATCACGAAACCCAAGATTACACACATATAGAGCTATCATGAAACCCTAGATTACATACATGTAGAGCTATCACGAAACCCAAGATTACACACATATAGAGCTATCATGAAACCCTAGATTACATACATGTAGAGCTATCACGAAACCCTAGATTACATACATATAGAGCTATCATGAAACCCTAGATTACATACATGTAGAGCTATCACGAAACCCTAGATTACATACATATAGAGCTATCATGAAACCCTAGATTACATACATGTAGAGCTATCACGAAACCTTAGATTACACACTATTTTTCAATCTACACGTAAAGCTGCATACTAGGTTTTCAAAAGCATAATTTTATGTGGTGTTCTTAAAGTCACATTTCACAAAATTGCATTAATAATAATAATATTTGGCTAATTATATAGCGCCTTTATCGTGAGAAATCACTTCAAGGGAATAAAAAAAAGTGGGTGTGTCAAGCCTACGCAAGACAGAAGTGAAACTTCTAGTATTCCTCTCTCTCTATTTTCATTTCATCATCTCTATTTTCTCTCTTAGGTTAGTTTGAAAATTAGAGGTTAAATAATTCAACGACGAAGCATGGATTTGCTTTTTCTAATATTTTCTTATAGATGAATGACGTTCGATTAATGTATAGTTCCAAAAATTTTCAATTTATTCACAAGTATACAATATTACATAAATAACAATATTACAATTAAAAATTACAAAGAAATTACAATGACAATTTACCAATCATGTGCCATTTTCATTGTCAATTTCATGAATATCATTTCCTAATGTCGTGATAATTGGGTTATGGTAACTAAAGTGCGAGATATATACATGAGCACTTAAATCCTTAATGAATCGTGCAAAAACTGCATCGATTGTTGTCCCGTGTCTAGTCGTGCTAGTGTTCCTATCATTAACAATATCCAAATTGAGGGTGTTTTTGAAAAAGTTCAATAACTCTACAGATTCTTCCCTCGCAAAATTAACATTAAAATCTCCCGAAATGATCATAGGAATTTCGTGATAATTCTTATTCAATAGCCTCGAACCACCCTCTGTGTATGGCAGAAGCAATTTTTTTTTTCTGTAAATTATTACATATTATCAAAATAAATAAATTAATTAAATAAATGTAATACAATTATCATAATATACGGATTAGATAATAATTTTAATCCAACACAATAACGCAAAGCGCGCTCTAGCGGAGTAATGTTTTATCACAGTGAGATAAGTGTTTTTATTATTTTGCAATATTATTTTCTTTTAAAAAATGTTCTGACCTACTAAAAAATAAGATATTGAATGAAAAAGGCGTTAAAAACAAAAAAATAATGTGCGATGGCCGAGAATCGAACTCGGATCAACTGCTTGGAAGGCAACTATGCTGACCATTACACCACCAACGCCAGTTGTCGGGATGAGCTAAGAAGCATTTATATGTTACTTCAAAACTTTGACTAGATCAAATGAACTTTAATCGGTGGTCCCGCATTTTCGTTTCGGTCATGAGTCGGTTTTACTCCGTCCCCGAAAATTCATTACGCGCCTAAAGAAGTTTCACTTCAAAAATAAAGGGAACAAATATATTTCTTAAACAGTTAACACTAGATAGCATTAATTAAATTTAATTTATAAATCAAGCAATACATTTTTAATATTGTTACTTCACGACAAAAATGTTTCGACAAAATTTTCGTCCGTCAATCTTTTGATTTGCTCACCCAAACCAACAAAACAGATAACAGCTAATTTAAATGTTGTGGCATTTAAAAAATATTTTTTAATAAATTTACAAAACTTACGCATCTTAAAATAGCTGCCTAAATACATATTAAGTACGAAGCTTATTAAAAAAATAATAATATCATCACAAACTCACCATAGCGGAACGCCATTGTAATGATAATTTAACGTACTCATTATACATATTATAAGACATGATTCACTCTTAAATGAGATAGGCACTGAAGGAATTTTTTACCTATATGGCCTATGAAAAATATTTCTATGCAGAAGTTTGAGAGTTCCAAAGAAAGATTGTGTCACTGGCTAATAAAGATGCTTTGAAAATATTCTTTAAGAGCTTTTGCCAATGTTTTTTTGTTTCTTACTGGAAGTTTTAGGTTACAAGTAATGCCTTTTATTGCGTATATGCGTTGTATAGCGTATATACGTTGTATTGCGTATAAGCGTTGTATTGCGTATATGCGGTGTATTGCGTATAAGCGTTGTATTGCGTATATGCGGTGTATTGTAAGGAGTTCATTCCAAATTTAGTCGTATGAGTAAATAACGAAAGGTGTATTTGATTTGGTGATCGCGTTTTGTGCTGGTGAATGTCGGAATCAAAGGCATATTGATTTCATCTTGGCAAATAGTTACATCCCGTAATTTTTTTAAATTTATTTATTAACGTAATAGAGTAATTGCATTTGAAGTACATATTAAGAGATTTGAATACTACTCTTCCATAGAAGCGTTAGCTTGTGTTTGGAATAGGAGTGCACAGTACATTATTGTAGTTATTTACAAGTAATTAATAATATGATAGGTATTACGTGTTGTAGTAAGTACATTGCAGTAAGAAAGTAAAAAATAGTTACATTATATGTTTGGTAAGTGTAATATATTCGATAAAATATATATTTTATGCAGAAAATGGGTGATATGGGTTATTTTTAAGAGTTATTCAGCTCTAAAGAGTTTTTTTGTTGTTGATAAATTTTTCTTTGAGATTTTTATCAGATTTCTGATTTTCGATTTGTTACTTACTAGTGGGGAAAAACATTCCTCCGTCTTCTATAATATTTTGACATAAACTTACAATCGATTTTAAAGCCCGTCGCTCGTGGTGTAACGTTTTAGCATAGAATAGTTGCGTTTACTCAGAAATCAAAGATGGGATTTGGTAGTTGCTGAGTAAACATCATTACACCAGGAGTCACCATTTTTTGAGAAAGCTAGATCAGATCGATTTGTGGTAATGATTTTCCTTTACATTATAATATGCGATATATCTAGGACTTTGATCACCCGTGTCCTGATTTACAGGCCATTACGATTAGTCATATCCAAATATTATTTTGATAACAGATGCGCGATTCGGCCATGGTTTACTTGGTATTATTATCAGCAAATATACGTATAAATACACCGGTTTCTCAAGATTCAACTTGGTCATTTCATCAATCGACTGGAGCAGATTCTTTTGTACCAGAGTTAATATCTCCACCTTTTTAACCACCAGTGAGTGGCAGGGTTCAAATGTGCGCCAAGAATGAACAAATCTTGGTTTTATTTTACAATCGGCCTATTAAGTGTAACTAGCACGGAACCTTGAATGATCACATTATAATTGCAGGATTTGTATATATTTGCAAAAAACAAACAATTTTTGAATGAACGCCGTTAGTCAATTCGAAAAAAAACGAAATCTGTCAAAAGTTTTAACAAAAGAAAGACGGAATTCAAACACGGAATTATTCATTTAAACAAAATATTTTGGTTACTACTTTATTGCTTGTCTGGTATCTGCTATATCAATTCCAATTTTTAAAACAAATCCAAGTTAAAGGCACTGCAATTCGTAGCTGGAACTTAAATAATTTTAATATTCTTATGAGTAATGTAGTTTAGGAAGTTCTCATCTGACTATATGGAATGCACGCCTCTGGATAAAAGAACTATGCAATGATATAGTTTGTAAATTGTTACAATAAATCAAAGAAAACCCGATCGAACTGGCTCTAAAAGCATCGTTTTGTATTAAGAAATTCAAACGCGTACGTCGTACCTACGTTTCAGTCCTCTCCATTAACAGCAATAAGTGTTATTATAAATAGATTTCTACAACATAAGATGTAGATACAAGTACCGAAGGATAGTAAGTATTTTTTTACGCATAACTTATCATTATATAGTATGATATTATTGTAGTTCTAGCTTGGATCGGAATTTATCACAGTATGGGTCAATGACTATCGCATTTTCGCCAGTACCTACCAAGTTGTTTTTAACCTTCGCCGGGCAATACTTTATATAATAACATACATCACCATTTATCTTCAATTCACTATTAAGTAGGTACAATATTGTTCTATATATTGAACAACGTACTAAAAACTTTTTTAAATGTTTCTTAAATATATGATTAAGTAGGTAGGTATATAAGTACCTACTTACAGACGCAAGGTCTACTGTTTAAAGAACTACCAATCAACATAGTTAACATTTTTTAAAGCGTATGACAGTTTTTTTAGACGTTTTACGTTTAAATATTTACTCTACAATAATTAACAGAAGCCTAAATTGTTGATTTTTTACAATTTGCTTAGAAACGCGCGCTTAGATATAATATAATATTCAATTGTATAAAACACCGCAGTTCGCCAGCAATAACTTATCTTAATCGTAGAAATCAATTTAATTTATTCATATGTATTTACTTTTTAAATAATCATAGAGAAAGTAGGAGAAAGATAAATCATGTACATGTTCCTAAGTGAACCACTCTCGCTGATGAACAGCTTTTCCGAACACCCATTCAACTTATAAAGTCGTAAATTGTTTTTCTCTCGATTAATCACTGATTAAAGATAAGTATCTGCTGCAGTGATGAATTTTAATTCGTTTCTACCTGTCCATAATGTATTTACAATTAATAAATTGAGATAATGTGCCTAAAACCGGTGGAACGAGATATCGATATGAACGTTAGGTCAACGTTGTATTTGATCATGAATTGCAATGACTTCACTTTGGTAAGATAATGTTGTGTGGTGTACAGGCAGGTATGTTATGCTGGTATATGCACCTGAGTTACCTGCACCAATTGCTTCCGGACGGCCCTGGTATATCAAGTTACGCATTGAAAATTATTTTATTTTATACCAGTTTTCTTCAAGATATCAGAATATTAACTCAGAACTATTTAATACCAGTTTTCTTCAAGATATCGGGATATTAACTCAGAACTATTTAATCCCAGTTTTCTTCAAGATATTGGAATATATATCGGGATATTAACTCAGAACTATTTAATACCAGTTTTCTTTAAGATATCGGGATATTAACTCAGAACTATTTGATCCCAGTTTTCTTCAAGATATCGGAATATTAACTCAGAAGTATTTAATACCAGTTTTCTTCAAGATATCGGAATATTAACTCAGAAGTATTTAATACCAGTTTTCTTCAAGATATCGGAATATTAACTGGGAACTATTTAAAATCAGTTTTCTTCAAAATATCGGAATATTAACTCGGAAGTATTTAATACTAATTTTCTTTAAGATATCGGGATATTAACTCAGAACTATTTAATCAGAACAGAACTAGCTATCGGAATATTACTCTATTATTTTTTTTTCTTTATAGATTTTTTTTATAAACATTACAAATTTGTTATTATAGCTGTAGGCTTTGTGAATCTCATTGCCTTTCAGAAACAAATAATATGTATTTTCTATTTCCTTTATAATACGTATAGTTATATTTTTTGTTAAAAAATAGAGAGATCTGATAAATTTAATTAAAACACGAGGAGAAATCGATTTTTTCCCTCACGATAAATTATCTTGGCCTTATTAATAAAACATCAATTTGTTTTATCGATTTTCATAAATAATATACCATGACGATACAAAGAATTTGCGTTCTAATGCAAAAATATTCGGATATTCATGAACACGTGTTCCGAAATCATGATAATATCGATGACCTATCGCACACATGTGTTAAGTGCTGTTCGAAGAAAAAAACAATTACCTGTTTTGAAAAGCATTTAACAAGATTATTTACTTTTTAAATAAATGTTTCATACGAAATTAATATTACATTTAATCTAGAATGAATATTATTGTATATGTGAGTGGATATTCACATTAATGCTTTTGCTTTAAATCTTATAAATAACCTTTAGTATTCTTTAAAATTTAATTTTCAATTGCACTTTACACATGTGTGCCCTAAGCCATCGATATATTTGTATTTTATAAAAAAAATATTAGTTAACCTGTTAGCCTCGTATTATAAAGAATCCAACTTTATTGCAAACAAAATACAAGAATTTTTTTGACATTTTTAATAATTTTATTTCCAGAATTCAGTGAATGCAATTTACCAAACGGGGATGTGGGAGAGTGCCGCCTTAGCTATAATTGTCCTGAAGTCATCAAGTAATTACATTTTCTTTTCAAATAACAACCATACAATTTCAAAGATGTCACTAACACCTGAACTGATGAATAATCATAACTATACTCAAAGGTGTATTTAAAATTGAACCTGCGTTCTGAAAACTATCCTCAAAAAGCTAATTTTTTTTAATGCAAATAGAGTTCATTGACTAAAAATATAAACATAATTCATAACAGAGTAATGACTGTATTTAATATCATTATTACAAATTGACGAGAAAAAATTTATTGAGAAAAAAATTTACCCTTGTTTTTATTTTACTACCATTAAATATTGATTTATACGTTGTCCGAAACATTGGCTAAATGAGGTAGCACAACACGGCATAATAACCCAAAAATAAACCACTATAATTCTTTTAGCCGTTGAAATCTCAAAACAATAAAACTGTCACTTGCTTTATTTCTTATATAGGTACTATTGAATATACGAAGAGAAATGAGTGTCGCGAATCTCTTCAAATTACTAGTAATCCGGTTAAAAACGGAATTGCAGTTTCCTTATAAACTTTTATTAAATGACGAATATATTATCACGATGTCGGGACACGTGTTCATGACAATCTTAATATTTTCGCATTTCATCATTACATGATATTAAGGAAAATGTGCATGAACACGTGTTCCTATATTATTCGGAATTTACTAAAAGTTAATCAGGAAACGGTTTGCTATCCCGTTTTTAACTGGATTACCAAAATTTTTAATATATTAGCAGTACTCATTTTTCTCCGTGTAGATTGCCGTAGTTTTGAAATAAGTATTATTAGTTCCCCGTGAAATGAATTTTAAGAAGTCTTACGTAAGTTATTAGTGATTTTGTTTTAATTTGAAAGTAACTATTTTCAGACAAATTAAACAGCAGAACCGTTTTGGGTTAAAGCGTGTCCACCCAGAAAGGTGTGGATTCATCGATCGGATCGCCGTGGTCTGCTGCGACAAGGACGCTGTGGTCAGTCCAAAAGGTATATTCATCGATATTGTATTAAAATTAAACAACAGAACCGTTTTGGGTTAAAGCGTGTCCTCCCAGAAAGGTGTGGATTCATCGATCGGATCGCCGTGGTCTGCTGCGACAAGGACGCTGTGGTCAGTCCAAAAGGTATATTCATCGATATTTTATTAAAATTAAACAACAGAACCGTTTTGGGTTAAAGCGTGTCCTCCCAGAAAGGTGTGGATTCATCGATCGGATCGCCGTGGTCTACTGCGACAAGGACGCTGTGGTCAGTCCAAAAGGTATATTCATCGATATTGTATTAAAATTAAACAACAGAACCGTTTTGGGTTAAAGCGTGTCCTCCCAGAAAGGTGTGGATTCATCGATCGGATCGCCGTGGTCTGCTGCGACAAGGACGCTGTGATCAGTCCAGAAGGTATGTTCATCGATATTGTATTCATAATTAAGTATTCCTATTCAATTAAAATAATAAATTGAAAGCTACAGTCAGTCACAAAATCTAGAAATTTAATAAAAGTTTTGGTAATTACTACGACAAATCGAGTAATACAGACTTTAGAACAAATATTTCAATGGTTTTATACAAAACTTAACTAAACTGAATAATATTTTTTTCATATAAAAATGTCTAGTTAATATTTAGTATGGGTAACTATAAACTATTTTATTTATTTGTGTTTTAATTTATAAAATGTAGCTCATTAAGGAATTGGTGTTTCGTGTTTTTATAGGCAACTTAAGCAATTATTTGCGAGTTAATGTTAATTATTAAAAAATATATTTTTAACTTATTTTTTCATTAAAAATATGAAATAAATATAATTGATCTAAGTAAACTTTTTGATAGACTTTAATTTAATTTCTAAATGACAAATTTAAGTTTTTCACACGAATTAGCTGCTTCTCAAATCATGGAAAATCGAATTGTTAGTTAATAAAAAAAAAAAATGTATATTTGAAATAGTATATATCCGTACTAGATATTTAATAAATAGTATATACCTGTACTAGATATTTAATAAATAGTATATATCTCTTCTAGATATTTAATAATTGATATATATCCGTACTAGATATTTAATAAATAGTATATATCAGTACTAGATATTTAATAAATGTTTTAAATAAAAATGTAACAATTGAGTTGGTTGGTTATTTTTTATGAATAAGGACTCGCAGCCGTTCCCCTTAAAATGGCCTAATTGACTAAAGTACATGGAGAAAAATGACTATAGCTAATTTATTAATAACCGCAACTCAGGAGTTATTTAACAGGTTTCCTGATAAACTTTTTGTAAATTTCGAATGTAATATCATAATTACGGACAACGTGTTCATGTAAATTAGAATATTTTTGGATTTCATCGTCGGCGAATTGCCTTTGATTTCTTCTGTTTTCTTAATAAAAAAAGAAATTCTTAGTAAAATAGCAGTAGTCGTTTTTATGAATGTATACAATGTTAAAGCCTTAAAATTACACTAATTTTCCTTTGAACCATCATCATGTTGCAATTTAAACGATCGTAGCTTCTTCCATTTTTTTCTAGAATTTATTGACAGATTGTACAAGAGAATAAGTACCTAGTTAAAGAAAACAGGTAGGTAGCCAGATAACCCTATAATTATGTATTGTATGTATTATTATGTATAAACAATTATTAATTAAATTTCCCTTAATAATATTAAATATATTCCCCTAATTTATTAGACCACAATCGATTCCCATATTTATGAAAGTTTTCTTTTCCTCTTTCAGTTCGTGGTTTCTCAAAGTATTATTACAACAAAAAGTGTAAGTCTTTTTAAATAAATATATAAATCAATAATTAATATTTGTTAATAACAACCCTCACATAATATATCTATTAATGAAAGCCAGGTTAACTTGAAGTTAGAACTAATTCCAAAATCCTCGTTAAGGCAAAGCTTAGTGCTAAATCACTATTTTGATTAATCTTCATAACGAATTAGTGTTCATTATGAATACCTACCAACAAATATGCTTTATATAAATTGAAGGTTTTCCTATCGTTTCGCTTGAGTAGAATACAAATAGAAAAATAAATTACTCAGTAAAAAATATAAATGTAAACTACTAAAAAAGATATTCTTTCAATAGAAATGTATGAACGCGTAAAGAAAACATCTTTTAAAAAATACAGTATTATAGCTACTGTGACAATTTCACTTGATTAACTTTTTTGCTTTCTTATAAAATTATTCAAAAATTAAATAAAAAACCTTTTTTGTGCTTGAAATCGAACGTTTCTGGACTCCGTTTGTCAAGCGATTTTAATGCCTATTACCTACAATATAAGGTATACCAAGATTAAACACATTTTTGGCTTATAGCTTGCTCGTTATTCCAAAAACCTGCCTGCATCAGTCCTCCAACTCGCACCATTCCTCAAATTGATATGGAGTGATTCCAATGAACATTAGGAAAAATTACAGGCGGATAAAATGAAAACATGACATCGCCACTCAATTATTCTACGCGTTGAACTTCCCTAATGTTGTAAAACCCTTATTTTGAATAAATACAAATCTAAAATAAAGCTTTAACGTAGATTAGCAATATTCTTCTTCCTTACCTAACTAAAATATGTCATATAACTAATATTTAACACCATTCAGGGAACACTCTCTAAGTTTAAAACTCGGGGTACTTTTAATCGTAATACTTTTCAACAAGTTTCCTTGTTATACTCAAACAAAGAAAACCTTTACATTTTTATGAAGTAGACCTTTCTTTCTACTTGGAACTTTAGGGGGGGGGGGGGGTTTATCGCAAGTAAAATTTGAAACTTTCACATAAAGTAGTTTAAAAAACATTATAAACATTTTATTTCAAAATTGTTAAAAAATTATTTCTCTGGTACTATTGGACAACTCCCGAGATTGATTTCTGTAAGTTCTTATTTGGGACCCACAAAGTTTCTATTTAGACAATATTATGCATTTATTTATTTACGCCTTGAAGGTGTAAACATATTTCTTACATGTTTATATTATGATAGGTATTTAAGATATAAATAGATATTAGTTTCATTGCTATACAATCTCGTACAAAGTAGTTTAAATAATGTGTATAATAACAAATGTACAAAAGAAGCAAGCAGGCACTATAGAAGTAGTTTGTTGTTATTATTATTAAAATAAGCATGAATAATTTGTTGTAAAGTATGTTTATAATTGGCAAACCTTTATTATGCCGGATAGGGTGTTCTACAAACTAAATTGAACATAGTTAACACTATACAACAATAATAAGGTGCACATGAAAAAAGTACACAAGATATTAACAGTAGTATTAATCACGAAAACCAATAATTCAATGAAATAATAATATTGGAATGATAATTTTTAATGATTGACTTATATTTACAAGACAATGTTTTTAAGAAAAGCACAAAGGATAGAAAAAATTTACAAGCAATAATTATTAGCCTTAAATAATTGAAAATTTAAATTTTTTTTTCTCCGTCGATTTTTTCAATTTATATGAGTGTTTCAGGCTAATAATCATTCGTTTATAATGATTTGTTATCCTTAATATTAGAATGATTTGTACAGCACCGTTTTTGTGAAACATTACCTCAAGGGCGCTGTGATATATATATTTTTAGTATTATTATTATTCAGTATTTACATTTTTTTGTAACGTTACAGATATGAGTCTAAATAATTATAATTGTACCTTTTATATGTCAAAAACTCTTTAAATTCTTTATAGGACATAAAATGTTTCACAAAATTTGAACAAGTCATCAAATATTAACGTTAATTTTCGAATTCTATAAAGGTTCTACTCAAGAAACAACTGGCCATTCACTAAATAATAATAGAAATCGAATAGAACTTTCATAGTACTTTAAAAATAACTTTGAAAAATTATGATTTATTCTAATTCTGTGAAAAAAATAATATTAAATGACTTGTAATAAACGGATTTAACAAAACAGTTAAGATAAGCCATGTATCTCGCCATTTAATGTTAATGTACTCAGAATATGTAACAGAAAGTATAATTCGTGTAATGTCTGATTGTAGATCCATACGACGACAGTCAAATAGTCTTCCAGGAGGACGACAGTTACTACCACCCGAGGTCAACGAAACGACCTGTCTCCAGAGTCAAGCCCACCACTGAGACAACCACGGCTGCACCTGAAATACCTTACGTCTTTAATGATGGAGAACGGAAATCAGTCACCGGTTGGTCAAATTGATTCCAAACATATTCTAAACATTGTATTGTATTGATATTTTAGTAATAAACCAATGTTTATCAGACAAGGTTATACGTAAGGTTAGGTAAGGTTAGGTAAAGTTATAAATAAGGTAAGGCAATAGCATAAAGGATGACAAATTATTGTATCGCCTGAAATACCTATACAAATTGAAAAAATCTCCCGAGAAAGAATAAATGCCGCAGATGGGAATTGAACCCGCAGCCTTCTCATTGTCAGCTGTTCTAACCATTACGCTACATCGGATTATTCCAATCCCGCCAAATAATTCTATATGTATTTTTCACTCAACAATTATTGCTTACTACATTTTTTCCACTTGAAAACAAAGATCCTGGGTTCAATTTCCAGTTGAGATCGTTACCTTTTTATTTTTCTGTGTCTTGTTCTGTTTCATGTTTCGTTTAGTTTCATTAGCATTATTTTCTTCTTCAATAATTAAATAATCATTTTTAAAACCTATTTTTATTTGATGGTTATTGATGTTATATACCAATAAACTGTATTTGTGTTTTCAGTTTGCAAGACGTTGAGGGAGGAAAAAGGTGCTACCGTAGAAAATCATATCCTTGGGGGAGAACTGGTCAAACAAGGAGATCTCCCACACATGGTAAATATATTTTACATTCAATATTCGTTTACGTTTCAAGTTAATTTCATCATTTTCAATGTAAAAAAATCTTACATTTTTATTTGGCAAGGTTTCTAAGAAAATATATAATACCTAGGTACTCGAGAAAAAGTCATTCTTCAAAAATCAGTTAAAAAAATAATTTATGTATATGACAAATTACGAAAAATCACGGGATGTAAGTTGACTTGACACGGAGAAAATTGAAAAGTTCTGAGCCTACAAAAACACGTACGTAAAATAGAATAAAAATAGTGAATTAAAGGTACTTTATTGCCTGTATGGATTTGAAAGATTTTTCTTGTAACATACAGAATTTTGCTGTACGTTTATTACTTAAAATTTAAAGGTTTGTTGCTTTTAATATTGAACAATATCATAAGGTTATTTTAAGTTCACTCGGATTTGATTGGAAAAAAAAATCTGCACGAATATTTAAGACAGTTGTAAAAAATAATATTCCCATCAAATGTGTAATGAAAAATCTAAAAATAAATTAAACTGTTCGACCGAAAATTTGTGTGTGGTGAAATTTTTATTTTTAAAATCATTATTTCCTCGTTCCTGTTATAGTCACGCGAACTAAAGATACATTTCACTTCAACAATAATATGAATGCCAAATCGTTTATAAGCTCGCTTATACTACGCCTACACATTACGCATCAGCTTAAGTAACCAATAAGCAGAAGTAGAAGATATTTTTAATGGCACCGAAGAAACTTACAAAAAATCTTTTCAGATGGTTTTAGAAAACATTTTGTTTTCTATAGCCTAGTTGTCTTTTTGGTTAATTTGAATTATAATATCTCTGTTTTCACTGTATTATTATTTTGAAATAAGTTTTTATAAATAAAACTAGCTGACGTTTACCCATCTTTGCTCGGGGACTTATAAATAGTTTTGAGATTGTGAATTCTAGCTGATAACTGGGAGCTTTTTAAGGTGGAAATAATATTATTGTAGTGTAATAAGTATTTGTTATACTTTATTTATTTATTTAACGCCCAGAGGCCTTTTACATATAGGTGGTACAACTTTAATGACAGTTTTAATAAAAAGAAATAATAAAAATTAAATTACATTAAAAAATAATATATGCGAGAAACAAAGTTAAAAATAACAAGAACATAAATTAAAAAATATAGCTATTTGACTGGTTTACAAAAATATAACTTCCATTTAGGAATAGTTTTGAAATAAGTCTTTTACGTAATCCACAAAATTCGCAAAGTTAATATTAAATATATCGACATCACCTAAGTATCGGTTTCCCATAGTGTAAAACCCTTGTATTGGGGAGTTCGCAATGTAATTGCGCTTATGTGTGTTGCAGTGGAATAGTGTATTTTGTCGTGTTGTTATTGTAGGTGTTCGTAAGTTTATGAGTTGCAGAAGTTCGCAACAGTCGAATTTATAGTTTAGAATTTAGAATAAAAAAGTTAAGTCGTTTATTTTACGCCTGTCTTCCAATGTGAGTATTTAATAAGAAATGATATTGTAAGTCTATTAGAAATTAATTATTATTATCACTTGATCGTGCCATGTCTTCATCGGGAATCCATCTCTCTGACTCGACGAGTCTTCCTCTGACTTTCCCGACATTTACCATTTAAACCCATCTCTAAACACTCCTGGTACTAATAAGAACCATATATTTTTTTAAATTTTCATCGCATATATCATTCAACTTACTACACAAACAAAGAACATTCATTCTTATATAGTGAAGAGCGCCCGTGAAATATGTCCGTTGGTTTAAATATTGAACTACATTTTATTATGTTTTTAGGCTGCTCTTGGGTACGTGTTTGACACTGGACTGTCTTTTGATTGCGGAGGCACCCTAATCTCCGATAGATACGTCCTCACAGCTGCCCATTGCATCAACACCAATTCTAAGTAAGTAGTCATTCAACATCAATATAAAGCGGAACTTGACGCTGAAAGCTCTCTTTCAGAAATGCGTTAACGAGGAACTCGGACTCGGTGGAAGCAACATTGGACTAACTGCTAGTCAAATTCGAAGAAAGGCAACCATCGTTGGATTTGATACATCGGACACAATAATTCACTGAATCCCAATCTGAATTATTATAGAGCAGAAACATTATTTCGTTTGGTTAGGTTAATTAAGACTGCCAGAGACGTGCGAATCTTCACATAGACGAGTGCGAACAAGTATTATATGATAGGTGAATACTAACTGGGTCGATTTTTGGCATATTATGGCAAGCTTGCAAAACGTGTTAAGTAATCGATTGCCATAATGTGCCAAATTTATAAGAACCTCAAAATATGCGATAAACTGTGAAATATAGGTGGATTGAATGGCTTTAAACCGCAGTAAACAGTGCATATGTTTCCATATTAATATTTTGAGGAGTAAATTAATATTAATGATGAATTAATTAATGATTTAATAATATTAATTAAATCGAACACCTATCGCTTGAGTGGATAATAATATAAATGTACGAAAATATTGTTATAGTGATAAATGATTTAATAATTTCATACACCTTATTTTGCCTTTTAGACGGCTTTTGACTGAGCGTAGCGTTTTGTTTATTACGTTCCGGTTGCGGTTCAAGATGGTGCTCATTTTAAACTGTCGTGCGCTGCAGTAGCCAATAGGCAAGATCATAAATCTGAAAATTAAATTAGAATGTAAGTAGATTTTGCGTAGAAATTGTTATTATTAGGTTATATTAAAATATATATAAATACGTTATCTGGTAATACGGTACACTTTACAAAAACATCATTTTACAGGTTATTACGAAAATAGAATCAGCTGACGATGGCGAAAATTAAGTATCACATGACGGGTAATGGTTCAGTAAAGGTTTTTTAAAATTTGTGTGTTGATTAAGTAGGTAGGTAATTAAATCCCACTTACAAATATTGTGATATCAGAGGAAAATTGGGTTTTGATTTAAAATAAGAACATGTCAACTGTTCACGGAACATGTCAACTGTTCACGGAACATGTCAACTGTTCACGGAACATGTTAAATGTTCACGGAATGTCGACTGTTCAAGGTGTCAACTGTTCACGGAACAACTGATGAACTGATGAACGGATGTCAACTGTTCACGGAACATGTCAACTGTTCACGGAACATGTTAAATGTTCACGGAATGTCGACTGTTCAAGGAATGTCAACTGTTCACGGAACAACTGATGAACTGATGAACGGATGTCAACTGTTCACGGAACTACTTGTTGAAAATGTGTGTAATTCATTGTGTGGACTGACTGGACGGGGCTGTTGAAATTTTTAATACGAAAGCTGGTCGTTTTCACGTTTTGTTTTTGGATTCAAGAACTCGGCTCTGGGCTATTTTGGAAGTTTTTATGTTTACTTCCTCCTCATCATGGATTTCTTCAAAATCCAATTAAAATTCTCATAACTGAATTAGTCCCACTACCCTCCGTTGTGAAGTGTGCCTCCCTTCTGCTTTGAGGTCTCTCTTTGAGCCTCCCGTGCGGAGTAAATATAGAAATATCTAATGATTAATCTACCAGTGTGTTTAATTCGTTATTTTATTATTGGAAATAATAGAATTTTTTGTATTTGCAGCATTAAACCTACCATGGTTCGTCTTGGCACTACAAAGCTCAACGGAACGTTCGATACAACTGACACAGACTACGAAGTGGAGGATATTGTTCACCCCGAATACAATAGATTGAAAAAGCACAACGACATCGCTCTTCTCAGGTAACAATTATGAACTTCCCTCTTTTTATTACATTTCAGAGTGGTGAAACCTCTTGTTCGCCTATTCTTCTTGGATACTTTTAAAAAATCATTTCTCTAAATATAACTAGACATCCTGGGTAAAACATTTACGGTAGATTACATATTATTTTAATAAATAACAAAGCCATTATCTAGAAAGGCTGGACAATTTACAAAAATTTCATTTTGCAAACCACCTAGGGGGTTAAAGCGAGATGGGACGACGTTGCATTCGGTCAGTCTCATGACTCATCTGCACTTTCCGCCCGGCCTCCAAAACTCTGTGCGGGGAAGACTCGTCGAAGAGTAAACTGTGGGATGTTTTTTTATTGTGCAGTTAGGCCATCTTCAATATCAATATTTTCACTAAAATCATCAATATTTTCTCGAGTAATCTGTGGTATTTCTTTATTGAAAAATGATTTGTTAATTTATGATACAACTTAACTGCAGTGCACATATTTCTAATTTGTAATGCATTTATTTGTATTTAAAAAAATAATAATTTGTTTACTTAATAAGACTTGTTAACTTGCATTTTTACTTCCATCAATAAAAACCAATTTCGATGTTTCTGCCATACGTCCCGTGACGGCAATTTTTTTATTGCTAAAATTTTCATTTGCTAAATTTCTAAATTTTCTAATGTCTGATGAAATATTTTTTATTAGATTGAAGAGAGCTGCTCCGCTGTCTAATTCGATCTACCCTGCTTGCCTGGAGACGGAAGCAGAGAACCCCCAGGAGGCCATGTACATCGCGGGATGGGGGATGGTGGAGAATGGTAGCTTTTCCGTTGATATTATTTTATTTTCAGCCACTGCTCTAGTCGTTTACTTTTAAAATGTACTTAATAGTTAAGCCATTTGTTTTTTTTTGTATATTTTAGTGCACAGTATATCGATAGCAGTATAGTATTCTTGTGTACTTTACAGCAAAAAATTTGGGAAACATAAAAGTGTATGCATCTCTTTCTTATTTATCTATCCCGAAAGAAATATGGTCAGATTGGTTCTGTGGTAGAGCAGAGCCACGGCGAGGCTAAGGTCATGGGTTCATTCCTAGATGCGTCCGTATCTTTTACAAATTTTTCTGTTTAAAATTTTCATTTGACAATCACTAATATTGTCTTCAATGATGAAGATTTTTCACTTTAATGTTTAAGAGTGTATTGTTTTCAATATTTCAACTGTTGGGTGTGTTCTTGCAGGTCAACGCAGCCCTGACCTTCTGAAGGCGGAGGTGACTGCGGTGAGTGACGATGTGTGCACGACCACCTTCAACAGCGTCTCATCCTTCCGAACCCACAACCCCAACGGCATCTTGCCCACGCAGATCTGCGCCCAAGACCAGACTGGCCCTAACAAATCGGATACTTGCCCGGTAAGTACTACAACTTTGTATAAACAAGTAGACAAAACAAACAATTCAAACCGCAACCAACAGCGACAAAATGAGATTACTGTCCCCTATTTAAATAAACCGGTAGAAATTTGTCCACGTGTCCGATTTTTATTACATTAACTCCACACAGGAGTCCTGGATGGGTCTTCAATGTCTTCTCTGAAATAAATGAGGTTAGATAAGAATACAAGAATAGAGGCGAGGGAAAGGATAGGAGGTTCTGTGTAGGAAAAAGGTCTGGGTAGGAATCAGTGTGTACAGGATTGACAGACCTATGAATCCATCCTTTACTCTGTGGCGCAAGACGATGGGTCGAGAGAGCCTGGCTGGAGAGGTCATAGGATCTCCCTCAACCTGCCTCTACCAATTCAGGCTGCCACGCAGTTGGTGAGCAGATGCGTCCACCGCCAAGACCTGGGCAAACCCCCACCTACATCCAAGTTGTAAAGGCTATCAAAGCGACTATGCATTAGAAATAATGCGTTTGGTATATTACCAGAAACAAAGGGTGAAAGATGCTAGCTACACATGTGTGCATGCGATTTCATACTAATAATGATTATGGCCTATCTCCTTTGGTTCTTAGTTCTTTAATCTACGAATTTGATCATTATATTTTTATACTTGTACTCTAACAAAACCATCAAATGGCCATTCAGCGTTATTTTGCTTTTTCACATTTAAAAGGTCCCGTTAAACGCTGATTCTAGGTGCGTTTCGTCTTTCTATCACATTTTAATAAGCTGAAAGCTTAACTACTTGATTGTTATCAATGCTGATTACTTGATAACTTTAAATTTCTCAGATAAATAGATAGATTGCATATATGCGTGGAAACAGTTCCACTTCTGAATTTGTCTTTGAGTAATGTTTTTTTTCTCCAAGTAGCGGAATCATACAAATAATGGTTTATGGCTCGTGGCATAGCCCTTCTCCTTTGGTTCTTTAATCTATGCAATTAACCTTTACGTTTCTATGATTTATCTCTTAGAATAACCCAAGTAGATTGGTAGATTGCATCTTTGTACATCTTCTTTATGTTTATTATCTATTGCCACAAAAATATAACGTGTTGTTTTTCATTTACAGGGAGATTCCGGTGGTCCACTTCTTCTGGCTGTCAACGAAGTGGAAGCAATTTACAAAGTTGTAGGAATAACTTCATACGGAAAGAAGTGTGGAACCAACTCGCCCGGTATCTACACGAGAGTGTCAAGCTACTTAGACTGGATAGAAGGCATTGTATGGTCATAGATCATTGCAGTTGGTAGAAACTGTGGTGAAATTGTTTTAATAGAGTCCCCTGTGGAGGAATTTACTAATTTTTACAAAATAGCTGATGAAAACCTGTACATTATTACATTTTAAGAAAAAATACAACATTTTACCAAGTGAGATCCCACAAGTCTATAGGCTCACATTGTTTGAATGAATTGAATAAATTCTCGTGATTTCTGTAATTATTAGACATAAGACAGATAAAAACTGAAAAGTTTGGTATTTTATGTAAATATTTATGCTGTCCGTATAATATATTTACAACCTATAATAGACAAGTAGGTACATGGAAACATATGAGTATTGCAAATTTGTTAAAAATCTTTTGAAAATCCGGTTGTAAATGGGTTTACAAGCCGTTTCCTGATAAATTATTAGTAAATTCCTAACATATCGGAACACGTGTTCATGCCCCTGTATTTGCTTTGTTAAAATACAATGACGAAATGCTGAAATATTAAGATTTTTGTGAACACGCGTTCTGGCATCGTTTATTAAGAAACCTATCAAGTCATTCGTTAAGGTCCTGCAATTCCGTTTTTAGCCGGATTACGAAAAATTTGAAGAGATTCTTGATAAATTAGCAACGTTTTACATCAGTTTTTCTTAGCTAAACAAATATCCTCTCTTCTATCAAGCTAACCTATAAAACTACTTCCCCTTCATTCAACATCTCATCTCTTCTTAGTCTGAATTCGGCTCAATCTTCCATATAATTTTGAAATGATGGCCTAGAACACCCCTGAAGGTTGAAAGCCAGAAATATTCGAGAAAGCCCGAGACGTCTTCCCCGTGTAGTATTTAAAACGTTTTATCAATTGTTTCATGCAATATTTGGTCGTAGTTAGTTTACATACGAATTCTTGCCAATATTAAAAAAAAACAGTCCAACTGTTTTCCTCTTACGGGCTCAATACTGTACTTACATATTAATATATAATAAGATTACCTCAATGATCCGAAACATATGTATTTTGTCTTATTGTAGACAATTTCTAGTTTTTTTAAAGATCAAAAGTCATTATAAAATAGTTTTATAAATTAGTTCTATTTTTTATAACTCAAATAAATATGCAACTACTAAAGTATACGTAAAATAATAATTAATATATAATTTATTATTGTGATTATGTAATTAATGTAAATAGAATTAAGAATTTGTTTAGATGTCGCACATAATGTGCTCTAGTGATGGGCACGTACGGAATATTTAAAAAATTGAGAACTTTTCAGAACATTTTAATAATCGAAAGCTTTCGAAAATGACGGGAATTTTTTCATTAAAAATCTTTGTTACTTTTTCGACTTCTTTACTTAAAATGTGGATAAAGGTTACAACGATTTTTAATGAAAAACGTCAAATTAAAACAAAATGCAACTGTTTCGAAATTAGAAATAAATATTTAAAAAAAATTCTTGGAAACGGAAAATTAAGATAGATGCAATAAAAAATGCCTGTTTAAATTTGCCTTTAATTTGGCGAAAGAGGACACTTGCATATCAAAGGGTAGCTCGTTCCACAGTGGTGTTGTTTGTATTATTACGAATTTAAAGTGGGGGATCTAGTTTTCAAGGGTTCTCTCTTCTATTGACCGGAAAGAGATCTATATATACATATATATTTCTCAAGCCTTTTTTGTAGTGAATTCGATATTTTTTCAATCGATTTTTTTCGAAACGGACAGTGTCCATCACTAATTTATACTGAAAATATGTATGTAGGTATGTATACCTGTTTTATTTATTTCTCACGACGAACGAACGTGTTTTCAAAACTTCTAAAATGTTGTTTTAATGACTTTATTATACTGTCCACATTAACTTAATGTCATATTTCATGTTCAACTGGTGGAACCTACAAATACTGTAATCAAACTATTATTTATTGAACAAAAAATAAACAGCAAAAACAAAAATTAACGTGTTTTATTATTCATGCAACTCTTTAATTTGGTAGGATACTGTTTTGTTCTACGAGTATGGTAACAAACAAAAAAAACTTACATACAATTAATAGTTATTGACAGTCGTAGTACATATAGAAAGAAGGAAGAAAATACAATTTATGACATTATATAACTAAACAGGACAAAAGAAAAAAGAATACTACAAAGTTAATGAAAGAAATTAAAAAGAAACAAAAACAAAACTGTAATTCAGTGCCTCGTTAAAATATGCACTGCATTAGTACAGCTGTATACTTCAATAGAGATATATTAAAACAACAGCTAACATAGCATTAGAGTCACCAATGTTGTGCAATTCATTTGTAACACAAATGTGGCCTGAAACCGTAGTATGATTGTCACACTAATACATACTGGGGATAATGGTAGGAACATAAAAGTTAATCAACATTAATATATAAGGGCTATAACTACAACAATTTCAATAAATATAATTAAAATAATAATCTATTGATTCTAAAGGAATTCCAGGTCTAATTTAGGAGGCGAGTATCAATATGGAAGGTGGGTGTGGGTACCGCCGCCCGTGAATTTATTGGATAACCAACACTTCTGCTATAGGTCGCATCAAGTGGTTCGCTATGTTTGGTGACTTAGCAGGGTTGCCCGGGTGAGGCCGGTTGAAGGAGACCCTTTTTGATGTGATTCTGGGCCTCGATCCTGGGTTTGCAATAGTGTTACAACCTCGTATGGCTTATTTAGCAGGTGGTAGGAAGATTCTGGGCCTTGATCCTGGGTTGGCAATCGTATCACTACCTAGTATGGCTTATTTAGCAGGCGGTAGGAATGATTCTGGGTTTGCAATCATATTACAACTTCGTATGGCTTATTTAGCAGGCGGTAGGAATGATTCTGGGTTTGCAATCATATTACAACTTCGTATGGCTTATTTAGCAGGCGGTAGGAATGATTCTGGGCCTCGATCCTGGGTTGGCAATCGTATCACTACCTAGTATGGCTTATTTATCAGGCGGTAGGAATGATTCTGGGCCTCGATCCTGGGTTGGCAATCGTATCACTACCTAGTATGGCTTATTTATCAGGCGGTAGGAATGATTCTGGGCCTCGATCCTGGGTTGGCAATCGTATCACTACCTAGTATGGCTTATTTAGCAGGCGGTAGGAATGATTCTGGGTTTGCAATCATATTACAACTTCGTATGGCTTATTTAGCAGGCGGTAGGAATGATTCTGGGTTTGCAATCATATTACAACTTCGTATGGCTTATTTAGCAGGCGGTAGGAATGATTCTGGGCCTCGATCCTGGGTTGGCAATCGTATCACTACCTAGTATGGCTTATTTAGCAGGCGGTAGGAATGATTCTGGGCCTCGATCCTGGGTTGGCAATCGTATCACTACCTAGTATGGCTTATTTAGCAGGCGGTAGGAATGATTCTGGGCCTCGATCCTGGGTTGGCAATCGTATCACTACCTAGTATGGCTTATTTATCAGGCGGTAGGAATGATTCTGGGCCTCGATCCTGGGTTGGCAATCGTATCACTACCTAGTATGGCTTATTTAGCAGGCGGTAGGAATGATTCTGGGTTTGCAATCATATTACAACTTCGTATGGCTTATTTAGCAGGCGGTAGGAATGATTCTGGGTTTGCAATCATATTACAACTTCGTATGGCTTATTTAGCAGGCGGTAGGAATGATTCTGGGCCTCGATCCTGGGTTGGCAATCGTATCACTACCTAGTATGGCTTATTTATCAGGCGGTAGGAATGATTCTGGGCCTCGATCCTGGGTTGGCAATCGTATCACTACCTAGTATGGCTTATTTATCAGGCGGTAGGAATGATTCTGGGCCTCGATCCTGGGTTGGCAATCGTATCACTACCTAGTATGGCTTATTTATCAGGCGGTAGGAATGATTCTGGGCCTCGATCCTGGGTTGGCAATCGTATCACTACCTAGTATGGCTTATTTATCAGGCGGTAGGAATGATTCTGGGCCTCGATCCTGGGTTGGCAATCGTATCACTACCTAGTATGGCTTATTTATCAGGCGGTAGGAATGATTCTGGGCTTGCAATCGTATTTATCTCAGTCTCAATTCCCACATTATCGACATTTATGTGCCATTTATTGGTAACCTATTATCTAGAATATCACAATTTTTACTATACTTAGAATAATATACATAGCGGAACAGTAGAAAACTAAACCAAACCAGCTTCGATACAGAAGATAAAAGCCTTTGAAATATGGGCTTAGATTCTCGAGACCAGTCCGCAAGATCACTGATTCTAATCCCGGCGCGCAATCAAATTTTTTATATTGGCGGATAAATTTTCCGTAACTCACCATTTTTGTATCGTCGCAAATACGACAAAGTTGTTTGTACATCGTGCATATGGCATTGTTAAGAGGAAGCTTCAAGCCAAAAATGAGTATACTCTTGGTATATCTTATATTGTAGGTTATAGGCATTAATATCGCTTGACAAACGGAGTCTAGAATCGTTCGATTTCAAGCACAAAACTGGTTTTTATTATTTTGTAAATAATTTTATAAGAAAGCAAAAAAGTTAATCAAATGAAACTGTCACAGATAATCTTAAGTATAATACTATAGATATGCACAAAATAAAAAGAGACTGGTTTGGGGAGACCCTTTGACCTCTCCAACTGGTTTCTGGACCCATCGTATGTATACATATGTCCGTCACTCCTGGACACATTGATCCCTAGATTCTTACCCAACCCACATACCATTGAAATCCCGAGAACGTCCTCTCCTTTCTTTACTTAAACAAAGACCCCCCACACAGCATCCCAAAAGATGGCATAAGCCCTGAGGGATTTTTAAGTCATTTGTTTACGATTCGAATTCTCGTTATCGTTGAGATTGCATATTATTTTGCTGTTCATATTAATAATCGCGTGAAAAGTTTTTTTAATTTTGTCTCTAAGTTCAATATCGTGGTAGGATAAATTTTAAGCCGATTCCTGTCGTGAAAATGTAACATAAGTTGGGATTGTAAAGGTGTATTACTTATAAACTGTAAGTTACCCACCGAATTTTAAAAAAACCAGCAGGACTTAAAAGAAACCAATATCATCAGAAGGCTTTCTTTACAACATTATTCCTCTTATTCCTTGTCATAATAACACGATTGATTGAGCTTATCTCTTCATTTACATACAGTCAATTTTAAATGCCAATCAAGCATCAAACACAGAATATTGTTTAAAATGCGAAGTTGGAACATTGTACATGCACAGTCTACAATGTGTACATACATATTTCCTTAAAATACGTGTACGTTCCAAATTGATCACAAACCTTATCGGCTTTGAAACATTTTAAAAAAATCCAGTAACATCATTAATGATTCAGCGAATAACATTATAACATCATAATTAACTTCAACAGGAAAAATATCACGGAATATTGGCATATTATTTAGTAGCTAGACTAACATGCGTTCAATTTAACCTTCAAGGAATTGCACAAAGGCGTGTTGACATTCGGGCAGAAATGTTTTCCATTTAAGCCCGAAGTAATATTTTACTTATCAAATTAATTTACTTGAAAAAAAGAATGATACAATATGAAGTAGATTCTATGAGGATTTAGAATATTCCAAGCCTTACTCCTCACTCTGTTTCATACTAAAGGACGAATCGCATTTAGGGAGATAAATTCTAATCAAATCCTTGTACTTTTGTACCGCCCAACCTAAAATCCACTTTTCTTCTCCTTTACTCATCATAAACATATATTACCAGAATTTATAATAGTATTTCTATTTACCCGTGTTCCAATTATGTCCTCCACAATAAACAGTAATAATCTCAAGTGACCTCCCAGTTAAGTATCTGCAGGCAGATAATATAAATAAATAATAATAACTAGAATATATACAATAATAACACTTAAAATTTAAGGAGAGTCTATGAAGTTTTTCATTAATTTAAAAATTATAAGAATATCATTAGTAATTTTAGTTCTCCGGGTAGAAAGTAGCGGTAGTTTTAGATTGGAAATTAATGTTTTGTAGCAGATACAAATCACAGGTTGTCTCAATCTGATGTGGTTGTATTAATACGCTTGCGTCTGGACGATGTAGGCCCTGTGATTGGTCAAATTCAAATTGTGTTTAAATAATACATTAAAAATTAAGACACGATTTCATACTGAAATAGAATCGCCACATGTAATACGATATTTCTTCAAAAATATCGTTTCTGCTCATACAATTTTTGGATAATATCGAAGAAAATATGTCTTAGAAAGTTCATAATCCATTGGATTAATTACATTACAGTGAAAATTATCCACAATTACGTGATTACGTTTGACGTTTGACGAAAAAAGCACGCGTTAAGGGCCTTCCTTACTAGCGATCTCAATCGTTGTATGGAGAATCATGAATTGTCAGATTCAAACGACAATCTAAGTTATTAATCGTCAAAATATCGATAATGTAGCCACGCTAGGCTATCATAAATACATTTTTCTGTCGAGTTATATGTTTTTACTAACAATTTATTTTCGTTAAATACTATATAATGAACATCTAAGAATTCTCCTACTCATTCGGCTCTATGAGGTGGCCGTGAATGCACGCCTCTTACGGTCCGTCGTGTCAATCTTTTTTCAAAGTTCGAAATTCCGCGTAATTATTACACTTCCATGTGACGTTTCAACAATATTCCACTCTATGCGTTGCGCGTAGGGACTATAATAGTGTGTCGCCTTTTTTATGTTTCATCTGTGCGTTTCCGTCGAAGCTGTGTAGTGTCAAATAGTATTATTAAGAATTAATTTATTGTTAACATTTTTTTGGGTTTCTAGATAATAAACAATTTGATATTATTAAGAATTAATATATTGTTAACATTTTTTCGGGTTTCTAGGTAATAAACAATTTGATATTATTAAGAATTAATTTATTGTTAACTTTTTTTCGGGTTTCTAATAAATAAAGTAATAAACAATTTGATGTTTTTAAAATATAAAAGTAAATAAACAATTCCAGCACTTACAATAAAATAAAAGAAACACATCGTATAAAAATGTTTCAGTCGAAAAGATCGAATGCCGAAATCACTTACTTCGAAATTATTGCAAAAAAGATCACTGTCAGAAGATACAAAGTATTCCTTAGCATTGAAGAAGATTGTGTCAAGCCGTATTTTACGCCTGAGAACGGCTGTACGTTGTGCAATAACGTACCGGAAGGCTATGAATTGTAGTCAAGAGGAAAAATAAAACAGTTTTATTTGGATATATTGAATGGTCCAAAACACGTATTTGGAGACCACTCACTATGCAAGGAACGGGCATACTTTTGCAAACGGGATACTGGCGACACTAATTACGTACCCAATATGACTTCGAGCTTGAAAATGCCCAGAATCATGCAGCACGTTCGATTTTTGGCATCTAATGCTCGAAGTTTAATACGTGATGTAGACAGTAAAAATGTGGCGGAAAGCGTATCAACTATTTTCTAAAACAGTCCTACAATGGAAGGTGCGCTGCAGCAGTAGTGGCGTTCAACACCAATCGTCCACACTATTCTTTGCATAAATTTGCAACTGGTAATAGTCCCGGAAAACTCATAAAGAAATTAGAATTAAAAAGATTGCAGAAAAATAATCAACAAGTATTAAGTAAAAAAAAAGAAAAGAAAAACCCTGCAGCTCGCTCCAGCAAAAGATCAGCATTATGGTTCCAATGCAGAAAAACCTGATATGGACCAAGTATCAGTATGAGGCAGCCAAAGATGATTTTTTAAAAGGCTTTTTACCATAGCCAAAGATAGGCAAGCAATTAAAAGGGCGACAGTACTTCAAGCATCTAGTGGAAAGTGGATCGAGATGCGCCGCAATATGATTACGGCATCGTGGTTTGGAAAAGTGTGCAAACGGCGGCAAAATATCAGTTGCGCTCCATTAGTCAAAAATATACTGTATCAGCAATCCTTATCAAATATTCCTTCAATTTGACAAGGACAAAAACATGAATACAATGTCCTGAAGGAGCTTGCAGGACTAAAAAGCATTACCATAGAAAAGTGTGGTCTTTTCATAGATGAAGAGTATCCGTATATGGGTGCGACCCCAGATGGAATTTCTTCTGAAGACACCGTGATTAAAATTAAATATCCTTTCGCAGCATGCTCATATATGAAGCAGTATAATCCGAAAAAATTACCTTTTGGAAACTTAGCAAAAATGGAGGAATGCTAGTAAATACATCTCACGACTGGTTTTACCAGGTTCGGGGCCAATTTCATGGAACAAAAAAGATATTTGTATGTTTGTTGTATGGATTGAACTCGAAAAATTTTACGGGATGACGAATTTTGGCAGACTAATATGGTTAAACAGCTGAAACGCTTTTACAATTTTTGCATGCTACCCGAATTAATTGATCCTCGACATAATCGCTGCATGCCTATTTGAAATCCTGAGTATTTAAAAAAGTGCATAATACCGAAAAGAAGTAAAGTAAAATTCGTTTCAGCTAAAACCAAAACATGTAAGAAGGAATTGTTAAGAAGAAATCAATAACATTTTATTTCATTGAAGTGTCTTCAAAAGAAATTTTATTTATATTCCTAATGTATGTAGTCCACATATTTAGAGACAGGGAAGAGGGGGTTGGAAAGTTCCTGGCTATTCAGTATTCAGATCTAGTCACTAAACATATCTACGCCGTTCTCAAGCAACTTTCAATTCTGAATTATGGTCTCTCACCAGGATAATACTGAACGTATCTTGCACTTTGGAACGAAGTACAGATTCATTATATGTACCTATTTAAAAAAATGATTTTACAATATGATATACTCATATAAATTAAATTAAATTTATTTTGAATCCGTGACCTCACATCAAACTAGACAATTTAGTATTAACAGTGCCCGGCCGCACTGCGAAACCAGGCAGGAACAAAGGCCAAGCCTTTTGTCACTCTTTATGTATTACTATGTGTACCTTTGTATGGGTACAATGGTACACATAGTAATACATCTCATCTATGTATGTATCAAAAAAGTTCCAAATAAAAAGTTATATTAAATGTTGTTGCTGAGAACCTCCTCCATGAATCAAGCTATCGTTAAATTGCATTACATTCTAAAATATATTTTAACATACTTTTCATAATCACAATATCTTTAATTAATAATAAATTGTTTTGCTCTGTGCGTGTTGATTTTGAATGGAACGCACCTGCCAGCTGCTGGTGCAGCGAGTTCGATATTCGAATTCGAGCTAGAAACATTTAGTAGCGAGGGCCGTTAATTCAATATGGCCGATACCCGATACGCACCGCGACAATAGGTGGCCGACAGAGCGCACCTCTGGCGGTGAAAGAATGGATCAAATGACTGGCGCGTATATTTAAATATGCAAAATTACTTGAACATCAAGCGTTTAATTATAAGATTTCTTCTGGAAGTTTATTTCAAATTTGCAATGGCATTTTTCATTATTATTTATAATTCTTTTGCTTATTAATTATATCTGATTTTATATTGACATCTATTTCTAATTTCTAAAATTTCAAAATTATTTATTTGCGATGCTTTAATCCTGAGTGAAGTATTTTAAGACCTGAATTTTTATCGAAAGTGTGATTCAAAAGATGATTTGCAAACTCAGATTCACTATTTCCATTTAGAACCCTGAGATGTTTTTTAGTTCTGACTTCAAAGTTTCTATTGGTTCTACCTTTGTAAAATAAATTACAATCCAGCCCAATTGAGTTTATAAACTCCTGATTTTTTTGTTTGATTTTCGCCATCTTTATAATTAAGAATATATTTATTCATTCTGTTATTAGTGTAAAACGCCGGTTGAATAGTACCAGGAATGTTTATTTATATAATTTTAGAAGTGTCGTTATCCACAAACAGAATTCTACGCCATTGTTTATTTATATCTTAAGAAATAAGGTAAAAATACCGTTTGAAGATAATATGTTTAATTATTTTATTTAGTATTTCAACTGTCAATTTATTAGAATAACCGTTATTAAATGTTATATGTGTTATGAATATATTGTTTTATGGTTATATGCCATTTTTTTCAGGTCTTAAAATACTTCACACATGATATAAAGCATCACAAATAAATAATTTCGAAATTTTAGAAATAAGAGAACATGTTTATAAAAGTAGATGCAATTAAGAAGAATTTTTTTTTCTAAACTCTCTTTTAAATATTTTCCCACTTAACTGGTCTTTCATATTGTAATTCCTAATTCTTATAAACCCAGCCTACTCTTACCCCTCCCCCCTCCTTCCACTTCTTTTATCCAATTGTAATCTATATTTAATTTTTGACTTCGGTGTATACTTCGTTCATGAAACATGTATTGGTTGTATATAATAAAGTAAAGTTAAAAAAGTTATTTGTTTTTTAATAAAATAAAGTTTAATCGGATAACATTATTTTATCTATTTCTATTGTACATCAATGCATACGTACATAATAAAATGTAAACATTACATTTATTTATTAATTGGACAATTTGCATAGCGCCGCTTTTGTGAGATATCACCTCAGGGGCGCTATATTGTAATAATCTACCTTTATATATAGATTTTTACTCTCCTGATGAAGGTGTATATATAATCTAACTTTAAACTTTATTAGATACAGTAACAGTTTTAGGTAAAGAATTACCACCAGTTGGAGTAAAATTCACACCTTTTAATTAAACCGACTGCTAATCACATCGCACAATTACCCTCCTTTTGTCCATAAAAACGGGTACAATTAATCAATATGTAATAATCTATTATTTCAGTCAACTTGGTTATAACTATCTTTAATTGTTGTGACAAACTATACGATATTGATTCAACTTATAGAAATTGACGGTTGTAACACATATTTAAGCACTGCAAGTCTCCTATGAGCAAATTATATTAGGTACCATAACAGTTAATATCAGTTGTAGACATGTAGTCAATAATAGTGTTTCATTTGAAATAATCCATCACAAATACGTAAAATTTCATTTATTCAAACAACTTTCATTCTTATTATGCCTAAATTGAGCATGTTATTATTCATTAACTCCTTCCTGTTCCGTGTTTTAACAATATATACTCACCCTCTCTCTGTGAATGACCTAATATATATCTATTAAATGTAACTGTTGTTAGTATCACTTAAACTGGGCGCAGCCCAACCAAGTATATATCTAAGAAACTTCCTTTTAACTTTCTCCAAGTGGTGTAAGCTACAGGTATACATTGGAGACCAGATGCATATTCTAACTTTGATCTCACAAGGGAGCAGCATAGTTGTTTCATTGACTCAACGTTATGAAAAGTCCTTGTATTACTCATTGCGAAGCTTACAATTTGCATGGCGTTATTGGAAATTGTTACGCAATGGCGATTAAAGGTAAATTTCCTGTCGAAAATAACTCCGAGGTCTTTGATGAATGGTACCAATATAATTTCGTTATTATTAATGGAATACGACGTAGATATTCCGTAAATATTAAACTTTATAACATGTGTAAACATTTTTTCACATTTAGGAATAATTTGTTTATTTCACACCAGCTAGCAAGGATGTATGGATATTTCAGGCGAGTAATTATTCCTTTAATTTCCAATAATTTGTTTTCCTTTGTGCCATGCATAAAAACCCTTATCTTATAAACATTAGGTTATCATATTGAATAGTAATATTTGCAGTCAAAATATTTCACCAACAAATGTAGATATAAAATGTCTGGTGGAAATTCAGCACTAACTAAGCCTTTCCTGCGAAACAAAAGTTGGTTGCTTACAGGTGAAAAAATAAAGTAAGCAATAACTGTTGATTAATATAATATTTGGCGGGATGGAAATAAGCCAACGTAGCTTAGTGGTTCAGAGCACCTGACCAGCAATCTGAACGTGGGGGGTTCGATTCCCGTCGGTGGCATTTATTTTTACTCGGGAGATGTTTTCAATTTGTATGGATATTTCGGGCGAGTAATAATTGCTTATAATAATTTGCCCAGCCTAGACTAGGACAGAGTGGAGGTTATAGCGCCTTTAGGATCCTCCGACCACTGCCTGATGACCACCTCTGTCCCATCCTCCATGAACAGTCAACCTGACAATCGTGTGAAGAGGTATGGCACTACAGAGCAGCAAAATGGGCTGGCGTACGGTCATTCTTCAGCACCTTTACTTGGAGTGCAGTCTGTTTTAGCTCAGAGGACCCATCAATCTGTACATGCGAGGTGGAAGAGGTAATCACATCTGCTATTGATTGCTACATTTTTTTCTCTGTTAAATCCTCTTGAGCGGGCACAAAGCCGTGGATTGAACATCGCCGTGCTGGAACGATCAGACTAAAAAAACACGGCTGATAATGTACTCCGGAAAATTGGGTCCGTGGATAGTATCGAAAATGGGCAAAGTATTGCAAGAGAACTCTTAATAGAGTTAAAAGTGACCACGATTAAAGAATTGCCCAAAAGCTGGCTGACTGACCTACCGGCAGCCGTTATTTCTGGTCGCTCGCTGTTTCTGATGATTGAGAGAAATTTCTGCAGAACAACATTCCACATCTGACCAAGCTCAATGACCGGATAACTAACTCGGCCCGCGAGAAAACTGAGTTATTAGGCAAAATTTTCGCGGAAAACTCGACTCTCGAAAAGAATCTCCAGAAAACGGAGAAACTTCCTCTTTCATTCCGCACTGCGGTTTCCAAATGGAGGAACCAATGATCCAGAATAAGGAGATTCTCCAGGTCTTGAACGAGAAAATCGATAAAGCCAGCGGGCCAGACTGAATACTAGGGTGTATCGATTTTTAACTTTTTTTTTGTTTTCAAATTCCAAGTTTAGAAAAAGTTGCTACTAGGTACCACAACTTACCACAAAAAGTTTTGGATTTTTATAAAAATGTTTAGGTCTCCCGCACAAGGCTTAAAGTTTTAATTTTTTTCAAAAAATATATAAAAAAATTAAATTTAAAAAATAAAATCGTAACTTTTGTGTTCTGAACTCATTTTATGCCTTCTGTAAGAAAATTAAAATTAATTCCGGTGGTTTAAACTTAAAAAAAAAACATGGTTCATATATGTACACAAAATTACAAAATTTCATCAAAATTAACAAACTTTAGGGCTTGTGCGGGAGACCTAAAATCCATTTTTTATAAAAAAAATCGTTTCTTACTTATTTTTATGCCCTAATATTACTGTTTTTAACTTGGAATAAACACAAAAATTACGATTTTATTTTTTTAAATTTAAAAAAAATGGATATTTTTTGAAAAAAATTAAAACTTTAGGCCTTGTGCGGGAGACCTAAACATTTTTTTTAAAAATCCAAAACTTTTTGTGGTAAGTTGTGGTACCTAGTAACAACTTTTTCTCAACTTGGAATTTGAAAACAAAAAAGAAGTTAAAAATCGATACACCCTACTGAATACCTGCACTTGCACTTAGAAAAAGTTTTCTGCAGAATCAACTCCCGTACTCTCAACATTATTTAAACTCTCACTGAAAAGGGGAAAGGTGCCAGGTATTTAGAAAAGGGTGATTGTCCACCCAATCCCTAAGAAAAGGGACCGCTTCGATCCCCTCAAATATCAAGCCATAGCCATCACTTGCATACTTTCAAAGGTATTGGAAAAGGTGGTTAGTAACAAGTTTCTCACATACCTCGAGAATAACAACTTCCTAAGAGATCGACAATATGGATCTCGTTGAAACCTGTGATCTGCTCGGGTATGTAACGCATATTTGGAGAATAATTCAAACCGTAGTTGACGGCTCTTCTTTCACTCTGCACCAAATCAATGCGGGGATGCCACAAGAATCTGTGCTGTAACCGACTTTGTTTTTGTTGCACACCAACGATCTCGTTGAATGTGCACCAATTCATTGCTACACTGACGACAGCACCGTACACGAGGATTATCTTTTTGACAAGTCCCCTTTTACTCTTGAAATCTGTACAGCTCGGGAAGTTTTGAGACAAAAGTTGACCACCACCTCGACAAGGTTTGTGCCTGGGGTAAGGCCAACCTGGTCAGTTTCAACTTCTCAAAAACCCAATCGTGTCTAATTTCGGTAAAGAGGGAGATCAATGACTGTCTGGTGCAATTTGACGGAAGCACCTTCCCCAATAAAAACCATATTGAAAAGCTTCGAGTAAGTATATCAGACCAGCTCAAGTATCGGAGATCTATAGAAACCGAGTCAATCTGGCACACAAGAAACTGGGCGTCTCGTATAGGGCTAGCAGATTCTTTAATAGTAACCAGCTGCTAACCCTATACAATTCTCAAGTACGCCAACAATTGAATTTCGTCTTCAAGACCTGCATTAATAAATCCCTCCCTATCTTATATCGCCTCACAACGCTGCCCAACCGGGTGGCAACATACCTCCCCAGTCTTTACACTGTACAGTCAGGGGCGCTCTTGTGAGATAAAACATTAAAAAAAAAACGGAAATATGCTTGAATCCTCCAACCTTCCGACAGCGTCTTTAAGAAATATAACGGTCGATATGCCAGAGGCCTGAGGGGTTAATATTCTGGCTTTCTGAGTAGGCACATGCTCGCCCAAGCCACCAGATTTGCAAACTTTCTATGTTACGAGTATCAAGGGCTCGACGCTGAGCAGCACATGTGGGATGGTTTAGCTTAAATAACTGTGAAAAACGTTTAAATTGCTGAGCCACTGCTTTTTTACTACAATTTTTCGAACTGTTGCAAACCAGTTTCCCAGGACAAAAACAAGCAAGATTTTATGATTCTAGTCAGTCGGTGGTTTAGGTCCAGAGTCTATACCAAGACATCTGTTCTGTCTTATACCGTCAACAAAAATAATTCGAACACATCCGCAAATCGTAAAGAAAATTTTGGGTGTTCAAAAATTCAATTTGCGGCGTCAGTTTGAAATAAAATACCTTTTAAATAAACCTTTGGTTTCGTGACGATTATTTTGTGAATGCAGAGTATTTTATTTACATCGTAAAGAAAATTGTTTAAAATATCTATGATTCGATATTTACGCGAATTAAAACTATACGCATTATAAAACCAGTTGAGTTAGAATTAGAAAATCACTTATGATGGTGTCTGCTATCAGGTTGTTTTTCCTCATAAGTTTCGGAGTCTCGTTTGCTTCCGCCGAATATGAAGGTAAAGTATTAACATTTTTTTCTGAACATCATCAAATAAATGTTTTCTTCAAATATTTTCTTTTTATTTTTTATCTTATTTTCTTTTCTTATGTTTTCTTCAAATATTTTCAATTCTCTTTGTGGCGTCAATTTAATATTTTAAATGGATAAATAACTTTGTAAAAACAACTATTTAATCAAAATATGTTTCAAAACCAATGGTTTTTTCGTGAGGACAAATGTAATGTAATTTAAACAATGAAACTATTGTTTTTTAAACATGTCGCTCTTTTTTGATTAAATAGTGGTGCATACAAAGTTATTTACTTTATTTTATTTAATGTGGATTCAGTAATTAAATATCTGATTGATTGGCGGTATGCTTTTTACTATTTTTTTTTTATAAAAGAGCAATGATTAGTGTAATACATCTTGCTATAGGTTTTGCTAGGTATTATAGAAAAGAAAATCAACTAATTTTATTTTGAAAGTATAACATCATTTTTTTTAATTTTGCTAATATATTTCCAATTCTCACCACTTGCCAATTCAATGCAAATTCTAGTCATAATTTTTGATTTTATGGACTCTTTCGTAATTCTCTAACTAGCTAGGGCTTATAACAATACCCTTTAATGTTTCTAACTAACTAGTCCTGCGGCTCATTTGGCGTTATTACTACATATTATTATCATCAGATGGTCGTATTTACTTGACTGATTTTACGTTACAATAATGTGTTTTATGGGGAAAAATTCTTAACTGGATAAAAAACCTCAATTCTAGTCAGATTTTTTTTTTTCTATTCTTATATTCCATGAAGTGGTGAATCATTTAAATTTACTGAATTTAAAGTTAATGTTCTTTATACAAATAGAACGGCGTCATATGCGCCTCACAATTTTTACCTCATATGGGTTTATAATTCTAGTCAGAATCCGCGAAATTTCTCACCCCGATAAGCCTGGATACCGCGCCGCCGACACCCTGCGGCTGGCTTGTTCAATTCGTAATTATTTGGAATATTATTGAGAGGCTACACTAAAATAGTGTAAAAAAAATTATTATCTTTGTACGATGACGCTTTAGGTTGCGTCACCGTAATGGGGTAGAGAGAGGAATTAGATCCTCTCTGTGTCTAAGGAAACTTGAATTTCAGTAGGATTGCGATGTTCCGACCAACACACAGATTAATAACGCAAGATTTCGGCACTTCAGGTTTGATTATTCTTTTATGTGTTGATATGTCTAATAATGCCCGGACGATTAATGTTCGATAATGAATAATTACCCAAAAAACGGCGGACATCGTTCGCACCGATTATTGAATTTCACAGCGTTTTACAGCGGCTTTTACTTCAGTGAATATCTCCTTACATGTCGAGAAGATGGAGGTTGATCTATGACGGCGCATATAACTGTGTTCTTCAAGATCAAAATGAAGCATGATTTCATGAACTATTGAATCCTGCTCTTTGATTGGCGGAAACATAATGAAGCTATTGGTGTGACCTAGCAGGTTTGACAAACGTCGTGATGGAACAATCTTTAATACTAATATATTTTTAAAAGTTATTAAAAGGGTACAACTGGGTAATTTAAGAGGACTTTTCATATTATTCATCTTTGCTACTAGTAATATTATAAAATTATGTTGAAAAGGTAAGATAACAAATACTTTAAAAAGCGTTGATATCATAAAAAAAACATACAAAACGTAAAGTTAAAAGTATTTTAAGAAGACTTTGATAAAAAAAAAAATTAAGCCGTAAAAATATTCTAGCGCTCGCGTATTACGCGATTCGTACCTCGAAACAGCAGGTTTTCGTAAATTATTTTTTATAATTCCACGAATCCCGCACATGAAAATCCCGCATATCCGCGGGATATAATATTGCTGAAAGCCGCGGAATTGCCGGCTGCGAGATTGCAAACCATAGCCGTAACTAAGAAAACATTATTTGAAGAGCTGAATTGTTTGAAAATATTTTAAATTGTGTATTGTTTCGATTCGTATATTTATTTATTGTTTTTCATTATTTCTAGTATTTAAAAAATGTGTGTTACCTGGTGGGGTCATAGGAAAATGCATAAACATGAACGAATGTGATCACTTATTGAAGTAAGTATGACAACATTTAATTATCTTAACGAATACTTTATTTAATCTATTAATTCACTATTGTTGTGCGATAATCGCGTAGACTATCGACCCATGGGTTAGATTATAATGGTTATAATCTAGGCAGGTATGTGCCAATTGTAAATTATAAGTGTAAATTGCAAGTGTAAATTCACACTCCATTCGCCGAACCAAAAAGATAGGTATTCACAAATGTGACTTACGGAAGAGTTGGTTGTGATATTCGATGATATGATTCTTTTGGTAGCGCTTATATGGTGGAGGAATTCACAGGCACTCGAATAAGATTGAAATAATTATAACTCAGGGTAAAAATCGACTTGACACATCGGTTGTTTTCTCGGTACGGTGTTTTCATCAACTGTCATTAGATGACGTTTTCTCTACGGCGCGGGCGGCTCGATTCAACTCAAAGCAATACTGCGCAGATTCAAACCAGGTAAATTTGAATCCTAGCCGCCTTAAAAGTGTTAAAACAATTCAGCGTCACGAAACACTAGATATTTCTAAATTTAAGTTCACAAATAACTGATTTATCATATCTTACATACTATATATTTTCTCTTGTTTAAATGTGGTTCTTAAAATCTGTTTTGAATTTACTTAGACTTAGGACGGGTTGTTTCGGAGAATTTGAACAATTCATCAAATTTCAACGTTCATTTTCAGGTTCTGTGAAAGATTTTTTCAAGTTCTGTTTTTATTTCAGTTTTGTCAAGCAACTAGCCTACAATGATATAATAACAGAACTTGAATAGGACTTTCACAGAACCCGAAAATGAACGTTGAAATTTGACGAATTGTTCAAATTCTCCGAAACAACCCGTACTTAGTTGTTTCGCAATTGATAGATCGTAGATTTTATGGTGCCATCGCACGTCCTTGTGCTATGCCTGTGAATGTTCTTCTTGTACATAATTTTTTTCGAAAAGTATTTTGCTAACATGTTTTTTGTTATTTTTTATGTATAAATATCATCGCGCTTAATTATTTTTCATTTTGTAGAATTTGCAACTTATTTTGTACATATATGCAGGCATAAAATACTTTGTTCATTGTTGTTAATTCGTTTTATATATAATTGTACATCTTTTTTTCATTGTTGTTAACTTGTTTCATAAAATTGTATTTATTTGTTCATTGCTGTTAACTTGTTTTTTTAAATATAATTGTATATATATTGTTGTTAACTTGTTTTGATTTCAGTAAAATAGCAGACCGGTTTCGAGAAGACCCGAAACCAATTAATTGTGAAGGCACTGAGAAGGTTTGCTGCCTTCACTATCCAACACATACTGCTAAACAAGGTATAGTAGATTCCTACATTATTTGAAGAACAGAACGTGGAAAAACAAGGAATTTCAATTCAAGACAAATTTGCAAAAATCATCATTTGATTCAGTAACAACTTTTTCTTTTGAACTTATTTTGTATTTTTAAAATTTATATAATATTAATACATTAATATTACAATAATAATAATAATATATTATTATTCCCAGAGAGTTAAAAAAACTCATTTCGAGAAAGACAACATTAATTAGCATTAAGAAAGTTAGGGGGCAGTTGGGACTCCTGTGCGGTATTCACATTAAAATATATATATTTCATTTTTCGTTTGGATTTATTGGTATTATCTACTTCTGCAATGATATATCGCCATTTAATTGTTAAAAGTCTGTATTTTGTCACTTTCATTCATTATTAACGCTTTTCCCATCGTCATCAGCATTGATTTTTGTTTATTTATGCTTTTTCCCATCGTCACCATCAATGATTTTAGTTTATTTATGCTTTTTCCTATCGTCATCAGCATTGATTTTTGTTTATTAATGCTTATTCCCATCGTCATCAACATTGATTTTTGTCTATTAATGCTTTTTCCCATCGTCATCAGCATTGATTTTTGTCTATTATTGCTTTTTCTCATCGTCATCAGCATTGATTTTTGTCGACTAATGATTTTTCCCATCGTCATCAGGATTGATTTTTGTCTATTAATGCTTATTCCCATCGTTATCAGCATTGATTTTTTACGCAGACGCTCACGTTTTTTGCCTGACATAAATAATCAAATATGATTGTTGCTAAAATAAGTTTGCACAGTGAAAGATACACAGTAATGCCGCTAGACGGTATTGTTACTCCAATTTGGGATTTTAACCGACATTCCTTGTTTTCCGTGTGGTGTTCTTTTTAGGTCACAATCAAATCTTGTTATTTTTTTATAGTATACGCATACGCCCATTCGGCATTTTACAAACATATGATATGGAAATAATGATTTAGTCAAACGGACATCAAGAAGTAAAATTTACATTAAAATTATATATAACCCATGCCTAAGAATAGTATTTTGCCAACTTTAATTATTTTTACTATTGAGGTATGCTATTATAGCCTTCTTGTAACTATATTCCGTGAGATTGAACACATCTACCAACTGCACGTAATTAAGTTATTAAAAATAATTTTCGATAGAGTAGTTAGTTCTAGTTGTTAAACGGAAGGTAATTAGACCGAGTAAATCAGGGCTGTCAATAATTCCATGTACAATATTAAAATTAAAAGTCAAGTCTGAAACGAGTCTTCTCTCTGAGAGTATTAATAATTTTAATTCATTCACCAAGTGCTTATAATTCATAGTTTTTGTGAAAAATGTTACAATATAAAGGGTTTTTTACGGAGAAATCATATTCTATTATGACAGTATTGAATACATCATATAAGATGCACTACAAATTTCCTATACAAAAAGTAAAGTAAAGTGTAAGTCCCACAACAAAACATATTTGTCCATCTTTTTTTCTTTGCATAAGTCATAAAACATATTTGTCCCATCTATTTTTCTTAGCATAAGTCTCAAAACATATTTTTCCAATCTCTTTTTCTTTGCATAAGTCATAAAATATATTTGTCCCATCTATTTTTCTTAGCATAAGTCGCAAAACATATTTTTCCAATCTCTTTTTATTTGCATAAATCACAAAATATATTTGTCCCATCTATTTTTCTTAGCATAAGTCGCAAAACATATTTTTCCAATCTCTTTTTATTTGCATAAATCACAAAATATATTTGTCCCATCTATTTTTCTTTATATAAGTCACAAAATATATTTGTCCCATGTATTTTTTTTGCATAATTTACAAGAGCTTTTGCATTAATATATTTCTTAGCATAAGTCACAAAACATATTTCTCCCATCTCTTTTTCTTTTTTTATATTAACTCCACACAGGAGGCCCTGAAGAAAATAATTTCCCTCAGGGCCTATGTCATCTTTGGGGATGCTGTGTGAAGGGTCTTTTTGTGGAGAGGAAGGAGTGAACATGGGTCTTGAAGAGTCCCAAGTTGTAGGAGGGAGGAAACACAGAGGCCGGCAGTTCGTTCCAAAGCCGAGCTGTTGAACCTAAGAACGAATCGTAGAAGCGACCCGTTCTCATGTGACAAATGTCAACCGTGTACAAATGTTGGGCGCGCGTTTGGCGTGTATCCCGACTACGCACCGGTGCCGAAGGGATCAATGACGCTAGTTCCTCAGAGCATCTTCCATTGTAATACCGATAGAACAAGGACAGCATACCTACCTGACACCTGTGCTCTAAAGATTGCAGTCCGTTTTTTAAGATTGGGGAATCTATCAAACGGACCGCCCGTTTCTGCACAGAGTCAAGGGTTTTTTTCAGGTATTTAGGGGCTCCGGACCAGAGATGGCTGCCAAATTCGACAGTAGGGCGCACTTGCGATTTGTACAGGGTCAGCAGTTGTGTACTATTAAAGTATCAGCGGGCCCTGTACAGTACGCCCAGCTTCCGAGAGGCCAGCTTTACTCTGGTTTCGATGGAGCCCCCGTATCTGAGCTGGTCACTTAATTGCATAAGTCACAAAATATATTTGTCCCATCTATTTTTTTTGCATAATTTATAAGTGTTTTGCATTAATATTTTGTATTACTACAATGGTTTAGGGGTGGTGAGGTAATAAGCTGGTAAGGCGTTGAGGTGTTTATTTATTGGTACTACATTACTGCGTACTAATGAGGTAGGACATTTCAATACTTCTTCAGTATTTGAGTACTTCATAAATACTCATTCTACACGTTAATGGCTAGCTGGCCCGGATGGCGGCGGTTATTTATATATTTAAGAAATATATATAAATAAATATATTTATATTACATATATTTATATTTTTTTAAATCTATTCTTATTTGAACAACTTTTCTATTAATAACATTATAAGATTATACCCATTAACGTAATATATCATTGAAGTAGCAGATAGTACTAATAAATCTTTGGGGATCAATGGTGAGGCACGAAATGAAAGAAAGTGTTGAAGGTCACATGTGTTTATTGGTGAGTCAGTAGCCGTGACAAGGAGATGACGTAGGACAGATGTTGAATACTCCGGACGCTGCGGTGATGTGCAGGTCAAGCGCGGGTCAGTGAGTCGACGCCGGGCGCTGGTGACCGGGACTCGATGAAGGTCAGGCACTGGCGAAGAATGTAGGTCTTCAGGCACTCCAGTGCTGACGAGACGGTCGAAGGTGCGGCGGACCTTGTAGGCGGTTGAACGGGAACGATGTAGACCAGTGAGGATGCCGCGTGTCCTCGTGGTGGTCATGGTAGCGTGGAAGAAGCGCTAGCCAGAGGCACTGGAACCAGGGCGCTTGTAATCCGAGTAGCGCTGGCCGCGGACGTGGCCGAGGCGCTATGATGGTGTCCCGATGGAGTCCATGATGGTACGGGCGAAGCCGGGTATGTGTCCTTTGCGCTAGTAAGATTAGCGCGGGTTATCACTCGTTGAGCCTTGTAGACTCACGGCAGAATGATGACTGACTGACTGACTGACTCGCTGCGTCGGGCTTATTTATACTACTCGGCCGACGGCGGCAGTAGGTAGATGGATGGCAACTAAATTCTAGGCACTCGCACAGACTGTGTGTTTCGGGAACCTTCGACATTGCGGCGATTATGCATAGGCCGTAGACTCGAACCTTCTGGCGATTTCTCGTAGTATCCGAGACGGAGTGCGCAATAGTATTGTCGCGAGTAGGCAAGTAGGTCTTGTAGTACGTAGGTTGTTTACGTTGCGGTTTGGACTGCAGGTACATAATTTGGGAGTAGATACTAAGTAGGTCGAGCGGTTTATTATTAATTATTTAATGTATTAATCTCGACGCTACAAATCTAACAAAACATGAAACAGAACAAGACACAGAAATGTAAAAAGGTAACAGTCTCATCTGCGAACCGAACCCAGTATTTCTATCTTACCGGGGCAACGTCTGTAACCATTCGATCATTGGAACCTAATTATACACGTCATTTTTGTCGATAATCGTATTGACGATGTGTTTTTTTTAGAACATAAAACGAGTAACGTAATCTCTCGAAAGTTTATTGGTATTACAATAAATCATTATGATTTGAGATTTTTATTGCCAAAAGCATCATAATGATTTATTTTTGGGGTATTATGCCGTGCGGTGCTGCCTCCTTTAGTCAACATTTCGGACAGCATTAAAGTGTCCTGCTCCGATGATAGATACGATGGATTTTCTGAGGTATTATGCCGTGTTACGCTACCTCCTTCATTAGTCAACGTTTCGGACAGCATTCCAGTGTCCATCATCAGGGCAGAACAGCAGAACATAGCGCAACACGGCATAATACCCCAAAAATAAATCACTATAACTTCATCTGCATTTTAAAATGTTAATATTTTTGCTTTGTTCTATTAGAATGGGTGTGTTATCAGATTATTTAATCATTAAAATCGCTTGACAAACGGAGTCTAGAAACGTTCGATTTCAAGCACAAAACTGTATTTTATTTATTTTGTAAATAATTTTATAAGAAAGCAAAAAAGTTAATCAAATGAAACTGTCACAGATAATCTTAGCTATAATACTTTATTTTTTAAGTTGTTTCCTTTACGCTTTCATACATTTCTATTGAAAAAATGTTTTTTTTTGTAGTTTAAATTTATATATTTTTTAATGATTAATTAATTTTTTTATTATATTCTACTCAGCCAAACGATAGTAAAACTAAAATACTTGCAGAACTTAATAATAACATTATTAAATTTGGTTAACTTTAAAATAAATAAAAAGATCTGATAGTATTATTGTCCCAGCGTCTGGACGATGTAGGCCCTCTGATTGGTCAAATTAATATTGTCTGTTTCGGGTAACTTGAAAATTAAGACACGATTTCATACTAAAATAGGATCGCCTCATAATAATACGAGATTTCTTCAAAAGCATTGTTTCTGCTCATATAATTTTTGGATAATATCGAAGAAAATATGTTTTAGAAAGTTCATAATCCATTGGATTAATTACATTACAGTGAAAATTATCCACAGTTACGTGATTATGTTTGACGTTTATAAAAAAAATCACGCGTTCCTTCAATGGCCGATACGCACGGCTATAGAATAGATGGCCGACAGAGCGCACCTCTGGCGGTATAAAAACAAACCAAATGAATGGCGCGAATATTTAAATATGCAGCTCACAATATTTGACTACTTACGATTAACAAGCGTTTAATAAGAAGATTTCTTCTGGAAGCTTATCACTTTGTAATGGTATTTTTCATTATTATTTATATTTTTTTTTGTTTATTAATTATATCTGATTTTATATTGCCATGTTTTCTAATTTCTAAAATTTCAAAATTATTTATTTGCGATGCTTTATATCCTGACTGAAGTATTTTAAGACCTGATTTTTTTTTATCGAAAGTGTGATCATTATTCAAACTCAGATTCAATATTTCCATTTAGAGCCCTGCGATATTCTTTAGTTCTGACTTCAAAGTTTCTATTGGTTCTACCTTTGTAAAAGAAATTACAATCATCCCAATTGAGTTTTTAAACTCCTGATTTTTTGTTTGAATCTTTATTATTAAGAATATATTTCTTCATTGTTATTAGTGTAAAACGCCAGTTGAATAGTACCAGGATTGTTTTTATATATAATTTTAGAAGTATCGTTATCCACAAACAGAATTCTACGCCATTATTTATTTCTATCTTTAGAAAGACCGTTTGAAGAGAATATGTTTAATTTTTTATTTAGTATTTCAACTATCAATTTATTAGAATAACCGTTATTAAATGCTATTTGTCTTATAAATATATTGTTTTATGGTTATATGCTATTTGTTTTTTTTAGGTCTTAAAATACTTCACTACAAATAGTTTTGAAATTTTAGAAAAGAGGAAACATGTTAATATAAAAACAGATATACCTAATTAACGAGATTTTTTTTATAAACTTTCTTTTAAATATTTTCCTACTCAACTGGTCTTTCCCGTCTAACGATATTGTAATTCCTAATTATTATAAACCCAGCCTACTCTTACCCCTCCCCCCTCCTTCCACTTCTTCTTTCCCAATTGCAATCTATATTTAATTTTTGACTTCGGTGTATACACAATAAAATGTAAACATTATATTGATTTATTTATTGGACAATTTGCATAGCGCCGCTTTTGTGAGATATCACCTCAGGAGCGCTATATTGTAATAATCTACCTTTATATATAGATTTTTACTCTCCTGATGAAGGTGCATATATAATCTAACTTTAAACTTTATTAGATACAGTAACAGTTGTAGGTAAAGAATTACCACCAGTTGGAGTAAAATTAACACCTTTTAATTAAACCGCCTGCTAATCTCATCGCACAATTACCCTCCTTTTATTCATAAACACGGGTACAATTAATCAACATGCAATAATCTATTATTTAAGTCAACTTTGTTATAACTATCTTTAATTGTGACAAACTAAACGAAATTGATTCAACTTATAGACATTGACGGTTGTAACACATATTAAAGCACTGCAAGTCTCCTTTGAGCTAATTATATTAGGAACGATAACAGTTAATATCAGTTGTCGACATGTAGTCAATAATAGTGTTTCATTTGAAATAATACATCACAAATACGTAAAATTTCATTTATTCAAACAACTGTCATTCTTATTATGCGTAAATTTAGCATGTTATTATTAATTAACTCCTTCCTGTTCCGTGTTTAATAATATATATACTCACCCTCTCTCTGTGAATGTCCTAATATTTATCTATTAAATGTAGCTGTTTTTAATATCACTTAAAATGGGCGAAGCCCAACCAAGAGCCGCCCGCAGGGCCTAGCAGAAAAAACCCGCGGAGCGGATTTTTAACTGCTAGTTTTGATTTAATACAGTAATGCTATTAAAAGTTTTTGTGCGGTTTGTTTGGTGAATCGTTGTGTTAGTCATGTTAATCATTAAGTGGATAACCAACACCTCTGCCATAGGTCACCCCAAGTGGTTCGCTACGTTTGGTGATTTAGCAGGGGTGCTCGGGTTCATCGGGTGAGGTGTGTTCAGGATGCGCCTGCCCGCCAGCTGCGTGGCGTGCCGGATCGTCAGAGGCTGGTTTGGGGAGACCCTTTGATCTCTCCAACTGGTCATCACTCCTGGACCCACTGATCCCTAGATTCCTATTCATCACTCATACCCTTTCCTGAACTTTCTCTCCTTACTTTCCTTAAAAAGACTCCTCCCCACAGCATCCCCATAGATGATATAGGCCATAAGGGAAATTCCTGTTTGGGGTTAGTGTTAAAAAAAATTATAAGCAATAAAAAGATTGTAATTTTCATTTCAATATATATTTTTTTGTTAATTAACATAGCTTGTTTTAACAACAGGATTCTGTCAAATGGCTTCAACATATCTTCATTGGTTTGAATATTTGCAGTTTGCAGAAAATATATGTCGACACTCGAACCATCGAACATAGTAAAGGCGCACATCGCAAACGGAGAAAAGGTCATTGAAGCTGGAGAATTCCCTCATATGGTAAGTGGACACGATTAACTTTGTATTACTATAGTTACGATTAATCGTAATCCAAAAGGCAGATTCTCTCAGTGTGTTCCTGATGATTAAATTAAACTCGTAGATAAGAGCGGCAGTGCCTTCCATACAAATTTGAATGCAAACAATTGTTTTATTTTTCCAATTTTGGATAAAAGAAATAATTATTCAGTTTTTGCTTAAATTTTTGTCTCAAATCCAAATTAATGTTTTCCACTTAATACTTTAAGTTGACCTCTATGAGTACGAGCTTGGGCACTCCTGCTCCAGAGTCTAGATATTTTCTCTCTAATAATATAAACGTTTTATTATCTTCCTTGTTTAATGAATGTCCCTCGCTGGGATCTCCCAAGCAGTGGATTTCATTTAAATGTAATTATAATTTATTAATATGGATAGTTTTCAGTAATTATAATTGTATTAAATTATGTTTTTCCTGAAATAATTATAAATATATTGCATGGTGTACATGGTTTTTAGGTTTTAATGATTGATTTTAGGATGTTGTCATTTGCACTGCCATCCGATAATACCGTATGCTAAGAGCGATTGGCAAAGGACCAATGGAACTGCCGTCAGAATTTTAGTCGGAAGTCTTGAATAACATTTAATTGTGCAGTGTTTTAAAATGTCACATATTATTTCAGGTTGCTTTAGGAGAAGTTTCGACAAACACGATAGATTTTCAATGTACAGGAACACTAATTTCAGCTAAGTTTGTCCTGTCGGCTGCTCATTGTAATAAAAAAAGTTTTGTGTGAGTTTTTTTTTAAATACTAATAAAGATGTAGATACATTGTTGGTACATAATTAATTATATTAATTTGTTTATTCTTTTTAAAAAACATTTCAGAAATTATCACGCCCGTCTTGGCACCAATGAAATCGACGACATTTATAACTCGACAACTGACATCGCCATAGATAAGATCCTAAATCACCCCGAATTCGTCTCTACCTCGAAAACTAACGACATCTCTTTATTTAGGTAAGTGTATATATATATTTTTAAGGACTTTTAAATTAGGTACACTGTTTACTATCGAAACAATTTTATGATTTTCCCAGCATTCCAGTTCCTACCTAAATTACATTTTCATTAGTTTTGTTCCATCCATAAAGGTCTTACCTTCGAAGAAAGCAAGAAGAAGATTCGAATAAAAAAGCCCAATACAATTGTTATTTTGTTTTATGTTCGAATGCTTTTCGTCGCATATAATTGCATATTTTTCGCCCTTCGTAATAATTAATCCAATGAAAATTTTGTAAAAGTGTATAAATTATCACCCCCATGTGAAAATTGAGTTTTTAAAAGTTACATTTCTTCGTACCTTCTTGTTACGTTTGATGCATGTTTTTTAGATTAATATTGTGTTTAGTTGATTCCGAGATTTATTATGTTAAAATTGATAAAATATTAGTGATTAATTGACCTTGCTTTAGTGTAAAATAATAAATCTAATAGCCTGGATTCTCACTGCCTCGTAAACTCCAGTTAACGATCAATAGGATAAGGTCCTCACACAGCCGCTGTGCCCACATAATGCACGGGTCAAGTCACTGAGAGAGTCGGCAATGTGTGAATGCGATGGGGTGGATCGACCAAATATGTGGCCGCTGCATTCATTCCTAATTGAATTGAATAATTCTAATGATTTCTAATGCATGTAGGTTGAAGACAGAGGTGAAATTAATACCCAACCTTAAGTTCCCGGCCTGCCTCAACACGGATATTGAACACAAAGAGATACAAATGATTATAGCTGGGTGGGGAAAGACTGGGTCACAAGAAAGTAAGACTAATTTATTTCTATATTATTATTCCGCATCGATTTTTGTTTAAACGTTTTATTTTAATTTTTTGTTTTCGTCATTATTATTTAGCCTATTTACCCTTTTTTAGATACTTCAACTTCACTACTGAAGGCATTGGTAACCAGAACACCATTGGATGACTGCCAGAAATATTTTAACAGTTTTAAGTTATCTGAGGATCAGATGTGTGCTGTTAACGAAACCACCAAAGCCGACACATGCCAGGTTTATAATAATTATTATTATTATCAAAATATATAAAAATTAATATTTCTATGTTAGTGCCTAAAGTAAGAGGAAGTCTAAACTACCGAGTTGTGATCAATTAGGTATCTAACCAAATATACATGTGTATAACAGTTTGTAAGAGGGACACTAAACTACCCAGTTGTGTTCAATTACTATTTTTATTTTATGTTTTAAATAAGTTTTTACAACAGTTGAAAAGAATGTGACCGTTCTAAGGTCATATTGTACATGGTTATCTGTGTGAATTATAAATTTGGTCAAGTCTTTTTAGTAAGTTAATTTTGTAAGCGTGTCAAAATATAACAGGACGTAAATTATAAAGCGAATTAGGTTCCTAACCAGAGACACATGTGTATAAAAGTTTGATGACTTGTGAGGAATCGAAGTGTTTGGTTATTCTATAAATTTCATTAATAAATATTTATTTTATTTAAAGGGAGATTCCGGTGGTCCGATGAAAATTTATATCGGAAAAGAAAATTATAATCTGTACAAGGTTATCGGCGTGACTTCCTTTGGAAAAATCTGTGGAGTCGGAAATCCTGGTGTTTACACGAGGGTTTTACCTTACTTGGACTGGATCGTGAAGACAGTATGGCCTAATGGGGTCATGTAACCATTTATCCATCTTCCAGCATCTCATCATCGTCACCCGTTACTTTGGGTTTATAGTTGGATAAAGAGCTACTTAGTCCACCGGTTAATATTTCTTTTTCTTTAATTGCCTATGTTCTCTCTCTCTCTCATCTATTCCCTTAAGACACAGTCTACTATTCATATTCTTAAAATACTCCACTTCTGTCTTTTATTACCTTGCTTACCCTACGGAAAATTATCATATATTTAACAGATGAAGAAATTTTCTGAATGATAGTGAAAACCCTATCGAAATCCGTTGCGTAGTTTAGAAGAACTAAACGCACAGACAGATGCGGATAGCGACTTTATTTTATACTATTTACAGATGATAAAGGGAAAACATAATTTCCGAAGTAGAGTTGAGAGATAAAAACGAATAAAAAAAAAACAAATTAAAAATATATACATACATGTAAGCTCTTTTATTTTTTAATATTATATTTATAGTATGATAATGTCAAATTAATGTTATAAAATAATACTTACATCATAAAATAATGTCCACAATATTATGATAAAAGATAAACAAACTAAAAGAAAAACAAAAACTGATATTTTTTTTAGTGTTTGGCCACGACGAGCGTCAGTTAATTTGTCGCCTATTTGCAATTGTGTGGTTATCATTGTGAGTATTATTAGACAAAAGAAAGTCCCAGAGCAAGTGACTTACGTGATAATGGGCGCCAAACGCTGGAGAAGATATCAGTGTGTATTTATTTATTTTTTATAATATTGATTACATTTTATGATTTTGACTGTCCAACTAAGAAGGATTCCCGTTTCAGGACAGTCAAATTTACAGGTTTCAAGTTATCCTAGACGAATACAGGATTTAAGACTAGCTGAAATAAATATGTTAAAATGAAGATAGAAGATACTCGTACATAAAGATACATAGAGGCGTTCGTGATTTCAAATTACATTTTTTAGTATCATTTCGGAATCAGTCCTGCCTAGATTCAACAACCATTTTGTCACTCTTGGACCGAAGGATGACAATTCACACAGTTTCAGCTGAGAGGGGATTTTATTATATATTTTAGGACCGAGATATGAGAATATATTTTGATAAGCCGCTCTGTTGCTTGTTGGAACGGAAAGGTCATTACTTCCCTTACTTCTGGTTTGATGTTTGTGTTCGGCTGTTTTCATTTTGTTTTTATTTTTATGAACATGGATTACATTTTTTTTTTATATAGCACTGTCGGACATCTGTACATTAAATTCCTTGAAGAGAGCGTCGCTCGAATATCTGAAAGGTTTCTTCATAATAACACGTAAAATAGATTTCTGTGCCTTCAATAACGGGTTTAATGCTGTTCTTCCTGCACCTCCCCACCCAATGCAACCGTAGGTTATGATTGAGTTACACAGCCCGTAGTATTATGGTTTTTAAGTATTGTTTTTTTTAAATTTCCCGTAATAAAATAAATATGTGAATCAGGGTGCGCACTCTTTTAGCTACATTTTCAATCTGGTTCTTCCATTTGAGGTTATTATCAATTATAACGCCTAAATATTTAATAAATTTAACACACTCGAGGGCTTCACACTTACATGGAAGGTTATTATTTCCAAAATTACAGTTAATTTTATGTATTATAAAGTGGTGAGGTGTTTGGGGTTGCCCTGAAATAGTAGAACTGAATGTTAGGTATTTGGTTTTTGGTACGTTTAATGTAAGCAAATTGCTGTCCAGCCATTGTTTCACTCTGTTTATACCGGTGTTAGCAAGGTGGTGTGTTTCCTTCCAATCGTCTCCTTCAAACAATATAACGGTATCATCTGCGAACGTAATAATTTTCCCACCTATATGTTGATTACACAGTTCGTTAATATATATAATGAAGAGAAGAGGACCTAGCGTACTTCCTTGTTTCACACCAAAATTATTTTCTAATGAAGTGCTAATATCCACATTAATTTTAGTTTGTTGGAATCGATTAGAAATATAACTCTGAATCCATTGAAAAGCTTTTCCCGTTATTCCTATATTTCTCAGTCTTTGTAGGAGTATTTTATGAGATATTGTGTCAAAAGTCTTGGCCAGGTCCAGGAATAGGGCAATGGTTTTCTTGCCCCGGTCCACATTTTCTGCTATAGTTTCCGTGAAACATGCGATGGCATCATCCGTTCCTTTACCCGACCGAAAGCCGTACTGGTTTGGGCTTAGCAATTTATGGTTCTCCACATATTCGCTTAGCCTTGTTTTGAAGTCTTTTCAATGACTTTGGATATTGCGCTTAACAGTGATATTGGCCTATAATTTTCAACTAGAAAATTTAGTCACCTTTTGTGAATTGGGACAATTATTGATTTTTTGAAGTAATCGGGAAATATTCCTGAAGCAAAGCTTAAATTATAAATATATGACAGCGGAGCGGCAATTTGAAATTATATTTTTTTTGTAATCTGTGTATTTAGATTATCTGGGTGCATGAATAGATATTATTGTTCACAACAACAACAACAATCATCACAAGTCTGACGTTTGTCATTTCGCTCCCTATTAATCTTATATTTTCTTCTAAAAACATCGACCCTTATCCTACAATTTTTATACCAGCTGATAATATTCATAGAAGTGCATTAAAATACGGAAGTGAGTGCTTGTCTGGAGTGTAAAAAGTGCTAAATCTAGAGTTTTAGTTATTCTTCAAAAATCTTCAAGCTACCCACAGTATTGTAACATATTGCAGCCACAAGCCAAACATAAAATGGATTCAACATGCAAATATTGCGTTAAGCAGCTGAAAGTGGCTGAGTGTATAAAGTGTTCAACCTGCAAATGCACCATCCATTTCGAATGCGCTGATATTCCGGCAAGTGTTTTTAAACGCATGTCGCAAGGTAAAAAGGATGCGTGGGAGTGCAATAATTGTATCCAAACCCTGGACAATTTAGATACCCAATCCTGCTGCTCAGATCAAAGCAACGTACTCCTAACTGTTGAGATTAGAAAAATGGCACTACAAGTAGAAAAAATGAGCAGTAAAATGGCGGAATTCGAAAAAGTCATCATTTATAATAATAATGGCATGGAAGATTTTTCAAGTAATATGAAATCTATAAACGAAAAATTAGCAAAAATTGATAAGCTAGAAATGGAGGTCTCAGAATTAAAACAAACAGTTTACATGTTAGAGAGGGGAAACAATGAAAGGGACCAGGAACTTCTATCCAACAATATAGAAATACATGGAATGCCTGAGACCACCAACGAGAATCTACCTACCATGATGTCAAATATCGCAACAGTCATTGGATGCCCTCTCCATCAAAGTGACATTGAATACGTTAGCAGAATCAGTAAGCGCCATCGTACACAAGACACGACAGATGGACGTCCGGGTAACATAATCGCCAAATTCACCTCCCGCAAGAAGAAGGACGAATTTGTCGCAGCCATCAAAAAAAGAAAAGAAATCACTACCAAGGCCATAGGGATGGTTGGAGCTGACCAGAGGATCTTCGTCAACGACTATCTCACGCGGAAGAATAAATCTATATTGAGGTGCGCTAAAGCATTTAAAAATGAACACAACTATCAGTTTTTATGGATAAGAAGTGCAAAAATCTACCTACGGAAAAACGAAACATCACCGCCCATACACGTCTCATGCGAATTACAGCTAAAAAACCTTATCTAACTAACTACCATTGCAATGTTAAACCACCTATCCTCTCATAACTACTATTTTTTTCGTATTTTTTTTCATAATTTTTTCAATATCACCCTTTTTACATTAACCCCACATGCTAATAATTACACTGACTGCTCACTACTACATTCTATAATATACTCACTCACTTTAATTGATAATAATAGTATGTTGTGCTTTGCTAAGCCCAGTGGACTCATGACTAATAACATAACTCTAGATTATAATATTCTTCAAATATATTCTACAGAAACCGAACATAATAATGTAATTACCGAAAATTCGCAATGCATGATTCATTAAAAATGTTTTATCAAAATTCAAGAGGTTTGCGCTCGAAAACACAGAAATTTCATCAAAATATACTGCTCAATAATTATGACTTGATCTTCATTACCGAAAGTTGGTTTGTTGATAGTATCCGAGACGAGGAATTATTTGATAATCGCCATTCTGTTTACAGAAATGATAGGGATATACACCGCACTAGTAAATCAACTGGCGGAGGCGTACTCATAGGAATTAAAAAAGAATTTTTTGTTACCCCTCGCTCTTGGAAATCAGACGCTGAGGATATCTGGATAACTGTCAATACATCAAAATCGAATCGTCATTGTTATAATATTCATATGTGCTGCGTGTATTTACCTATCGTCGGTCCAAAATTAACATCATCAGAAAGATTAGCATTATTTACTAGTCATACTGTCACATAAATATTTTGTGACAAGTGTAGTTCTTGCCTAATTGGGGTTATTTTGTCTATGGTGTTTTTTTTTTAAGTTTGGCAATATTTTTGAGAAAGGAAGATGAGTTTTGTTTTTGGTGACTTCCTCCCCGGGTCAGCTTGGGCAGCTGCTCGCGGATCTTGTCACTCGCCATTTAAGGTGTTTTAATCTGAGTTAATCATGTGAATAGAAGTTATTCTTTTCTTTTAAAAAGGGCGCGGGGTGTTTTTCCTATCACGAATAGTTCGTGTTGGTTATTATTTTTAGTGGTGATTATGGAATCCCGCTTTTTATCCAGTGTTGGCCGGTGGTCATATTTGTAGTACTCGTGTTTCGGTTGTGAAACCGCAAATGGATTGGTCCTAGCTGTGGCTAGAAGTTGATGGCTGAGTATCCCCGCGTCGCGAAGGAACGGATTGCTGTTCCCGAAGTCTGTAAGACGAGTCTGGTTGGTTACCACGTGCTGCAGACTTGATGTTCCTACAGGCGCACGTTGAAGGAGTTGCGCCCTCCCGTCTCCATTAAGTGAAGGATGTCCTGGATTCCGTCACGGGTCCGTTCCCCGTTACCGAAGACAAGTTTTCGTTCGCCACCCGTTGTTACTCCTTCGTTTCTCGACCACGTAAAGTTAGTTTAGTTTGGCTCAGGAGTCCATCTGGTATGTGCCGACTTTTATTCCTATTGTTACATGGTTATTATTTGTACTCCTTTGTTGTAACTTTTGATGGTTTCAATATAATTTCTATTAAGTATTTACTCTTATTATTTCTGATTTCCTTCCTTACTTGACAGAAAATTAACCCCACAATCATGAGATTGAGATCTTTGCTCTACCGTATTTGTACCCTATAATTGATCCTGTAGATCTCAATATTACATGTAAACATTGGAATGTTCCTACATTACATTTTACAACATTACAATACCAATACTATTTCTGACTTAACAATCCGTTTTCCCAATGACAAGTTTTTAATCATTGGCGACTACAACATGCCCAATATCGAATGGAATAATCAACAAATGCCAAGTAATAGAGATCAATGCGCACTCGCGTTACTTAACTGCTTATCTTTTGCAAATTTAACCCAATTTAACCATTTACCTAACAAATTCGGTCGAATTCTGGACCTCGTCTTCTGTAACACTTGAGTTGATGTGTCGCTTGCCGACCACCCATTAGTTAAAAAAGATGCTCATCATAAATCATTGATTGTAGAACTAGAATTTCCATCCACTATTGCAACCCTCTCAACTCCTCGAACAATAAAATTATTCCATAAAGCAGATTATGCAGAGATCAATGAGAGACTGAAAGAAACCGACTGGTCAACCGTTATAAATGCACCGGATGTAAATACACCGTTAAATTCGTTTTATGTTATAATTGAACAGATTATCGAAGCGTTTATTCCTAAGAAAGTTGTGAAATCTGGAAAATACTAACTATGGTACACGGCAGCCTTAATAAAAATAACAAACGAAAAATTAAAATTCTTTAGAAAATGGAAGCGCCATCGGAACCCCCTTGATTATCTTTCATTTTCATTGCTTCGCAAAAGGCAAAAAACAGTCGCTTCAGCAGCTTACAAAACCTACATTTCTACGATAGAATCCGGTATACAGCATAATGTTAAAAAAATATGGTCCTACGTCAATTCTCAAAGAAAATCTCCTGCCATCCCTGATCATATGATTTACGGTGAAAAAACTGCTAATGACAGTAGAGGAGTAGCCAACTTATTTTTTTGTATTTTGGTTCTGTATTTTCGAATGCTCAACCTGCACATACAAGCAATGCCAGTCTTTGCTCTAATTCAAATAGCATAATCAACTCAATCGAGATCAATGAAGACATCACATTCAAATACCTTAAATCCATTGATATAAAAAAGGGACCAGGGGATGATCAACTTCCAGGGATCTTCATAAATTATTGTAGTAAACAATTGACACCCCCCATTTTTGCTATTTTCAAACTATCGTTATCTGAAGGAACATTTCCCGACAAGTGGAAAACAGCCTTGATTACCCCAATATATAAAAATGGCAGCAAAAATGATGTCTCGAACTATCGACCTATATCCAAATTACCGATACTAAGTAAAGTATTGGAAAAAATTGTTTATGATCAATTATATTCTACTATCTCACCCTCACTCTTAAATAATCAACACGGCTTCATGAAAAATCGCTCTACAACTTCAAATCTTGCATTTTTTACAAATTTTCTTTATGGTCAAATGGATAAGCGATGCCAGGTAGATGTCATTTATACGGATTATTCTAAAGCATTTGACCGTGTTAATCATTATATTCTTTTACAAAAGTTATTAGGTCTAGGAATTCACGGTGACCTCTATAGATGGATCGCATCGTACGTCAATAATCGGCACCAAATCACGGTTGTCAATGGTTTTGCATCTTGCTTAACGGAAATCGTCTCAGGTGTACCCCAGAGGTCGCATCTTGGACCACTCTTATTTAATATTTATATAAATGACATTTACGTATGCTTTAAAAATAGTAACTTTGTTTTATACGCGGATGACATGAAAATTTATAAAGCTATACAGTGTTTACCCGATTGTATGGAATTGCAAAGCGATCTTGATAATTTGTGCGTATATTGTGAATCAAATTTATTGTCCTTAAACATATCTAAGTGTCACTCGATTACATTTAATAGAAATAAAAACAAAATCATCTATCCATACGACTTGAATAACAAACCTTTACAACCTATGTCTACGTGTAAAGATCTAGGTGTTTACTTAGATAGCAAATTAATTTTTGACAAGCACATTGAACACATTATTTCAAAATCCTACAGAATGCTAGGTTTCTTATTAAGAATATGCAAAGTTTTCAAAAGTGCTAAGACTCTGAAAATTTTGTTTTGTTCATTGGTCAGAAGTCCACTGGAGTATGCTTCCACAATATGGAATCCTCAATATAAGGTATACATAGATTTAGTAGAAAGTATACAGAATAAATTTTCGAAACATTTACTCAAGAAATACAACAAAACTACAAATAATATGTTAACTTTACAAAAAAGACGCACATCGTCAGACCTGTTGTTTCTACATAATCTGCTTAATAATAAAATAGAAAGTCCCGAATTGCTATCCGCCATTGGTTTAAATGTTCCAACGAGGCGTACCAGACACACTACACTATTTCACATTGAAGCCAACAATACCAATGCAGCAAACAACTCAGTAATTACTCGAGCAATCACAACATACACCCATTACGAAAAATTACTACATTTAGACATCTTTCATGATTCCTTTCTAACATACAAAACTAATTTATTAAATTTCTTAGCATGACATATTTCAAAATAATTTCATATCATTTTTCAAAACTCCTATGTATTAACAGTCAATTACAATTCGTGAGCTTATTATAATTCTTGTTTTCAATTCATTTATTATTATCTATCCATACACTTCCTTCCTTTTATAACAATCTCAGGCGAAATTACGTAATGATATTTTATGGACATACGTAATAGGTACTACAACTATGTAATAACTAAAAATATCTAACTGTATCTTATTGTACTGTGTATGTCTTAACAAATAAATAAATAAATTGTATTTTGTGCATGTTTTTCTGAAAAACAAATGCAGTTATTTTTTGAGTGTGGTATATGGAATAGTAGATTTGACCGGTCGGTGGCCGAGTTGACATCGCGTTTGGGTCCCACCCAGGCGTAGTTTGTTCAATTCCTCGGCTGGCTAAGTCCTCCATCACAACACAAGCAACATTTTCAGCTTACTGTGGTGGTAGTAGGAGATTTTCAAATATTGTCAGGTTATTCGTAACCCGGGAATCTTTGTCTTTCTTTTAAAAAAACAAAAAATTTAATTAAAAAATTTCATACTGGGCAGTGGAAATGAGTTCTGGTCAACTCCTTCCTTTCCTTAAAAGTTCCTGGTTCAGCTCACTGGTTTACCTCCTTCCTCTCATTAAAACACCTTGACTAACTATTGAATTTTGCTAAATTACCCAGGTTAACTTCTTCATTCCCTAAAATGACCCTGGCCAATCTGGGTCGATCGTAATCCACAGCTTAGGACAGCCAGCACTTTTTTTTAAATGAACCGTTATATTTTATATTACACATCATATTATATACACGGGGTTCGGAAACTAGTAATATATACAGAAACTGGTGAACCTGAAACACATTTACAAAAAATACAAAACAAAAATAAAGTTAAAATTCCCCAGGGTTTGAACCTAGGCTCTCTTTCATGTAATCATTTGACGACTTTTCCATAACCATAAAAGGATTAAAATATCTCCTTTTCTTTTTTTATTTATTATTTTTGTGTTTAATTCGTAGAACTCCATTTAATTTTTTTTATAAATTTAATTTAGATTAAATTTGATAATATAATAAAATGATAATATTATCAAATATAAATAATTATCACATGAACAAAAAATAATTATTACGCGAAAATGACATTAGAGACCTCGGAGTTAAATTCTTTTCGATGTAACTCTCTTTCTCAAATCCCACACAATACGTGTCACTATTTCCCGTGCAAAAATATTGCTTGGATTTGTTCTCTGTTAAATGTGAGTTAAGATTTTCACGGCCAAAGGAATTTTTGTTCTTTGTTTTTGGAGTATTATGCCGTGTTGCGCTACCTCCTTCTTTAGCCAACGTTACAGTGTCCATCATCGGGGGAGATGTGAGAACAAAAATTGTTCTCTGTAATTTTTTTTATTCTCCGAAAGCAAAAACTTTTGTTCGGTCGAGATATATCACAAAATCATATGTCAATAAATAAGATTGGTTACCACCTGAACTACTGGATACAATCGATAAGAAAAAAAGCAAGTTATACCAAAAATTGGAAAACGAAAAATTCTGAAAATTTATTTCAAATACACAACACTAAAAAAATTTTTTTTCCTCGGTTGATGCCGGGACTGGGTCTATTCCACCCCATTCATGGGGTGAAGAACAATACAAAATAATAAGATGAGTTCCGTTCCAGCTCCTTGTGATAAAGCAAGAATTGAATTGATGTTTACCTAAAGTGCAATTTAGGAGAAAAAGACAAATGGTAAGTGTAGCTTTGCTATGCACAGGGTTAATAAATAAATTGAAAATATAAAAATGATAAAAAGGAAAAATTTGGATATTAAGTGGCTGCAGAAGGTGGTACAAGAAAATTTGGTATTCGTTAATATGTAATTAAGTCAGTCAGTTCGACTAACACATTGTAAATTTTCTGCTATACATATCTCTAATCTCTGCTAACACAGTAGCCGACGAGGGATCGCAGAGTGTACGGAAAAACTGAGGAATCTACATCATATTTTTGATCGATTTGACCTACATCGATTTTGGAGTGTAACTTTTTTGATTTCTTTGATTTTTTTGATTTTCAGCTTTCATATTTGAGTAAATCAAGTACGAAGGTGGAATTTTTTAGGTTCTAAAAGTTATTAAATTTATATTCCGAAAAACACGTTCGAAAAAAAACTTTTTTTTGTGTTGTCCATATGATGATGTACAGCTTGGATTACGAGTTGCCAGACACCGTGTACACGATACCCATTTTAGTCCAGTCTGTGGAGAATACAAGGTACCTATATGAATTTGTACATTATCATACAAAAGTTAACATTTCTAATGTTTTTTGAGATTTAGATTTACGCAAAATTTGATTTCAAAAAGTTTTGATAGTCTTAATGTTACAATCTTTAAAAATAATATATATAAATGCCTACTATAAACTGCAAACATGTTTTTATTAAATCTTTTATATAAAGCGATTTTATAAAACAACTTACACATTTGAAACAGTCGTAAACAAAAATGTATTTTACAATAAAAATATATAAATTTGTTTTACACCACTTTAATTTTAATTACACTCTACCGGTTTCGGAAGCACCCTTCGCCAGGTGAATATTATAAATTAAAAAAAATTTAAAGTGGTCTAAAACAAATTTATATATTTTTATTGTAAACTATGACTAGCCACAAAGTAAATGCCTATTACAAATATGAAAAATGTGTTTAATGAGTGTTAGTCAAATTGACAAATGATTAATCTTCAAGTAAAAAAAAAATATGATTAGCCTTTTTGAGTTAATATCCCCGGTAAATGAGAGAAATTTTCCGTTTTGTTGGCTATAATGTATAAAATGTCTACCTCCTTGAAGATTATGTTGAAGATGTTCTGGGTTGAGGTTAATTTAGGATTAGATGTTTGGTGCACATTTGTATACTTTAGTGTAAATGCAACATACCAGAAGGGTAACGTCTGGATGTCAGAGAGAATGGGTTATAGTGGAAATGGGATCATTCTAAGTGTTTGTTCCAAATTGACCATAAACTTTATTGGCTTCGAAATATAAAGATAAGGAAAGGAATTTCATTAATTACACAGCGAATAACATTGCATACAGTAAAAACATAATGCAGCAGTATTACCATATTTCTTGGTAACTAGTCTGACACGGGTTAACCTTCAAAGAATTACACAAAGGCGTGTAGATATCCGGTCAGACAACTTCCAATGAAGCCTAGAATAAACTAACTCAACATCACGCTGTTTCACCTCAGGGGTAGGCTGATAAGACGAACCGCCAAACTTCTTTCTAATCCATGCCTCATGCATCGTCTCATGAATACTTTTCAATTATTCTGATTCTTCACATGGCCCGATCATCTGGTATCTGGTTGACCCCCCGTTATTTTTACACGGGATAATTGATTTTCCATAAATTTCACGATTTCATGCACTATTCATGAAATTATGACGAATCAACCGCTGAAAACAAACTGTTCTCACATTGGAATACTTGAAATCCTTCTTATAAAACCTTACCAGACTGTATTAGATTTGCATTTATTTACGTAAATGCCTAAATTGACATGGTGTCTCAGCATCTATAAAAGGAACTTGAACGAGAGCAAAAATTGGGTGGCCTATTTATATAGCGAAGATACGGACCAACTAATATACTAGGCCTGTGACGAACAGCAGGGATTCGATGCTGAGCAAATATCGGAAGAAAACACTCGTTTTAATTAGTGCACCACTGCTTTGTTAGTGTAATTGTTCGAACTGTTTTAAACAGGTTTCCGAGGGCGAAACCGCGTTGACGGAATTATTAAGGGGATGTTACCGCAAGCGCAGCATAATTGCGGTTTTTGACGTAGTTTTTTATAAATTTCCATATTGTTTATAAGAAAATAATATTATGTTTGGAACAGATAATTTATTCTTCTAAACAATGAGAAAACAAAACGCTTTAAAATGTTTAAAACAATTGCGTAAAAAAATATTTACAGAACCTCTAAAAATAGCTTTAAGTTCGATTATATCCTTTAATTCTAAATGCAGAAGAATTTTAAATAAATACATTATCACCACGTCAATGTCGTCTAAACGATGAGAAAATAAAATTATTTAGAAAAGCATTAAAACAATGCTTAAATAAATAAAAACAGTTTTTTAATACTAAGATATTGTTCCTTGTATCACCGCATTATATAAATCACAACGCAAGTTATTTATCTTCAGTAACCGAGGTGAGTTCGGCGTGAGAGCACGTTTCATTTTACAAAAAATAAATACGTAAATGTGTAGGCACATGAGAAAAGAGATCACACTAAAGGCTAGTCGTTAGGTTATTATGTATCATTTCTAGCCCAAGTTGACTTTTTTACTATAAATCTCGTTTTATGCAACACTTGGCCAGCTGGCTGACTACCAGCGGCACAGAATATTAGAGAGTGCCCCTTCACTAGAATCGTATTCCTAGTTTTATTTATTCACGCCCTACTGTACTTTTACATAAATTTCTAATTATACAGTTATATTAGTTGTAACAATAATTTATCTAAAAAGAATTTCAAATACATGTTATTTTCAATTGACGTAAATAAAGAAAAAGTTTTGTTTACACAGGAAAAGAAGAAACCCTTTATTCTGGAAGGAAGAAGAATAGTAGATATACATTTTTTTTTAAATCAATTAAACAAAATTTCGCAGCACAACTCTCTTTATGAGTGTACATTATCTAACTTGGAGATAGTTGAAGAGAAGCAATCAGGATTTAATTCAGTATTGACATTTATTTGTAATATGTGCAAGAACAAATTTAGTATTTTTACCTGCGAAGACGTGAAAGATGATATGAATGTTACTGATTCGATGGTTTCTGGAATTATAAGTATTGGATCTGGCTATTCTAACCTAAAAGAACTAACGGCAGTAGCAGGGATCCCTTGTATGAGTAACAGACAGTACAGCAAATCAAATGAAAGGGTGTGTCAATGGTGGGACCGTACTAAGGTTAAGACGATGGCAGAAGCCGCCAAAGAGGAGGCTACGTTAGCCCAAATTGCCGGTGATGTTAACAGGGATGGGGTTCCAATGATTACAGTTGTGGCAGATGGGTGTTGGTCTAAAAGATCTTATAAGACAAAATATGCTGCTTTATCTGGCGCAGCTGTAATTATTGTTAGTTACAGCGTAGTTGATAGTATCGATAATTTATCAAGCAAGTTTGATAGAAATCTGATAATCTCATCTAAATCTCATAAAATCATGAGCTCCTTCTGCAATTCTTCTATCGAAATTTACCTAAAAAATGCATACTCAACTTAATAAACTTTATTTCAAAGACGCTCATTATTAAGCGTTTCATGTTCAAACCTTACTCATGGGTACCATCTAGTGGATTTCATCGCTGCTCTGTTCGAACTGAGTTGACCACAGCACGTCGCCGCGTGTTCCCCGTTCCAACATACTTCATTCCTCTCCGCCCCGAAATATTATTTCGGTTTTTGCAAATACCCCCTTAAGTTTATTTATGATTCTAGTCAATCGTCAGTTTAGGTTCAGAGGCTTATAGACTAGGTCATCTGTTCTAGACCGAGGCTGCACTGCGTTTTCTTATACATTCAAACTCAACCATTCGTCGGTATTTTTCGAAAAACAGTCAAGTCCATTTTGTCCAAACGATTTATTAAGTTTTTTTTTTTATTCGAAAAACAGTCAAGTCTATTTTGTCCATAGGATTTATTAATTTTTTCAAAAGTTAATTGTTCGAGTCGAACGAACTTTTGTTTTTAATTGTCCTTATAAATAGAGGCTACATTTAAATATAAATAATCCAGTATATTTCATTTTATTTCTCGATTTAACTTTGATTACCTTTAAAACTTCAAATATGGACTGTTTTTTGAAGAATACTGAAGAGTGATTAAATAGCAAGGAAAACTATTTTGAAAAGTTAACTTACATTCATCTGAATTCCAAAACTAGTTACAATATAAAACCAGAAAAGTTTTCACTCATGATGGTGTCTAATATCCGGTTGTTCTTCATAGTAACTTGTGGAGTCACGTTTGCTTCTGCTGAACATGAAGGTAAATTTTTAAATATATCAACAATCATTGAAGTAGAAGAAAATAATAATAAATCTAAATGAAACATGGAAAAGAAACAAAACAGAACAAAAAAAATTGTGCAAACGCGAGATACGCCGAAACGGGACGAGAAATGCATATCAAATTAGATTGCAAACAAGGAAAGTTCAAGCATAGCATTGCCGCTATTGTAAAGACATATATTATCAATCCTGAAATATGACTTTCAATAATTATGTACCAATGATCGAGTGGTTAAATACGCTGTCCAGATAAGACAGAGATCCTGGGTTCGATTCCTAGTTGTAACCGTTATCTTTTTTTTTTATTTCTGTGTGTTGTTCTGTTTCACTTTTAGTTTATATTGTTACTATTATATTTTTGTTCAAAGATAAAAATAAATTTAATTCTAAAAAGAAAATTAAAAAGTAAGTCTTCCACAATCATTGATTTTGAGTTAGTATTTTTTCTTAAATTTACATATATATGTATTCCTACATTTCTAGATATATGATTACTGTATCATACGTATACAGACATCCAGAATTTTTCAAGAAAATTCATATTTACGTAAAAATTTTTTTATTTTTTATTTTCTAGATTCTTATATTCCATGAAGTGGTGAATCATTTAAATTTACTGAATTTAAAGTTAATGTTCTTTATACAAATAGAACGGCGTCATATGCGCCTCACAATTTTTACCTCATATGGGTTTATTCAAATGTTACCTGGCTTTTATAGACTTAGAGGCCTTGTATTTTCTCGGTAGGGAAAAAATTTGTTACCTAAAAACCCTACTAAAATTGCATGTTTTCATCCAGCATCAGCACCACCAGCGACCGACAGCGGCCATATACTACATACGTGTCTGTTTGTGTTGTGTTGGGAATGGGGGGAGGAAATTTCGGCTGCGCCCTATTGTTGGGGTCCTTCCGCATTTGCCGTTGGGAGTAAGGAAAATCGCAGAAAACCTTACCCGGAAGGAGCGGCCGAACGTCAACTTGAAACGTATGCGGCCTTCAGTAACATCGGTATATGATGTCCTGCATTTTTGAGATGTATGTGTGTGTGTCTGTTTTTATGTTAATATATACTTATGGGAGGATAGAAAATAAACATACATATACATACAAATTATAAAATATTATATAAATAGATATATAAACATTATATATTTAGGAGGAAAGTCGGGAGTTTAGGAAATACCTACTGCTCGCTATTCGTCCGCGTCTGATTCTGGTATGTACCATATGTGGTCATGGTCCATGAGGATGTGTTTAGGTAGTCTGTGTGTGTATTTGAATGTCAGGTCGCTCGGAGCATTGTATTGTCCTATGTCTCGTATTAGTGGATTTTTACTAAGTGTGAGTGATTTGTAAAAGCGTGCAGTCAGTCTGTGTGTGAATTCGTATAGAGTTGGAATTTGTTCTCGTTCGTGTAATCTCTTCAAGTTTGTTCTGAGTCTCGTGTTGTATGTGATTTTAATGCAGAGATTTTGAAGTGTCTGTAGTTTCTTGTGGTCTGTGTGTGAGATGCTGCTCCATACGGGAATCGCATACGAGAGTACCGGACGAATGAGCGAGTAGTAGACGAGGAGTTTGGTTTTGGGAAGTAGCGGACTCCGTCTATTGAAAATTGGCTTCATCATGCCGATCGCTTTTCGCGTGCGCGCGTGCATCTTTGCTTGGTGAGATTTCCAGTTGAGGCGGGAGTCCATGGTCAGGCCGAGATATGTAACTTCATCTTTCCATTCAATGCTGTGTCCTCCCATTTCGATGTTGAAGTCAGGTGTTCTATTTATACGTTTTCTCGTGAACATGATGGCTTCGGTTTTCGCCTCGTTCAGTTTCAGGCGCCATTTCTTGTAGTACTCTACGAGCGCGTCGAGCGCCCTCTGTAGGTAAATCGCGGCCATGTTCGCTTTCAGCGAGGAAACGTATAGTTTGACGTCATCTGCGTAGATAGACAGATTGCATCTCTCGTCTCGGGGGATGTCGTAGGTGAACAGAATGAAGAGAAATGGTCCCAGTAAACTTCCTTGCGGCACGCCTTTTGGAATCTCACGCATTGAAGATAACACGTTCCTTATGAACACTCTGAACGATCTATTCTTTAGGTATTCCTGTATCAGTCTCGTTAGGTATATGGGCGTGTTAGTGCGGTGCAACTTATGCACGAGCCCGTCTATCCATACGGTGTCGAATGCCTTCTCTAGGTCGATGAGCGCAGCAGCGGTGAAGCGATGTTCGTTAAATTTTCTTGCGATGTATTCCGCTACTCTGGTGAGTTGATGGGTCGTGGAGTGCCTCTTTCTGAAGCCGAACTGCTCGTCTGGCAAAGTCTTGTGTTCGTCGTGGTGTGGGACAAGCCTGTTTAGTATAATTTGTTCAAATACCTTGCTCAACGTAGATAGTAGGCTAATCGGCCGGTAACTTGTCGGCTGCGTTCTATCTTTATTCGGCTTTGCGAATGGCAGCACGGTCGCCGATTTCCAAATCTGGGGAAAATGCCCAGTCATGAGGCAGGCATTGAACAGTTTTGTAGTGTAGATGATGGCTTTTTGAGGGAGATGTTTGAGTAAAATGTTGTGAATTTGATCGCTTCCCGGCGCCTTGTTCGTTCTGAGTCGCTTGATTGTGACCGCAATCTCGCTCGGCGTTGTGAAATGAATATCTTCAGCGTTTGTCTGCTCTGCTTCGTTCAAATCTCGTAGAGAGTCAGCTACGATCCGGTCCGTAGCCGGGTCGGAAAGGCCGTCTGTAGCGGCGTAGGCTCTCTCGAAGCCGTCGGCGAGTGTGTCAGCTTTTTCTTGTAGCGACAAAGCCGTCCCAGGGCCGTTCAATTTCTGTAGCGGGGGGATTGTGAAATCTTTATGTCTCAGCGCGCTAGCCATTTTCCATAATGAATTATCCTTCGGCGTGAGCGACGCGACTTTTTTGTCCCAAAGTTCGCGCTTGAGTTCTGCGATTTCGGTCTTGATTTCCCTCTGCAGGCAGTTGTACGCTGTCTTGAAGTATTCGTCACGCGTGCGGTGGTACATGCGTCGCAGGCGATTTTTGTCCTTGATGAGCGATAAAACGTGCTCGGGAAGCTTGATCGTGTATGAATGTACTTCTTTGAGAGGAATGTGTGTATCTTGTGCTGTTTGAAGAATCTCTGTGAGAGTGCTTGTAGCTGCGTCGATTTCTTGTGGCGAGCGCAGAGTTCCCGAAGTGAGATGAATTCGTTCGTTGACTTCCTTTTTAAATCCTTCCCAGTCCGCATCCTTATAATTGCGCTGTTTTCTGGGGGTCCTTGAAGTTGTGCCGCCTATAGTAAAGCACACGGGCAGGTGGTCCGAAGACAGCTCGTCTAAAGTGCGCAGTGGAGATATTGTCTTAACATTTTTCTCGAGTACTATATCCAGTGTACTCGGATATCTAGAGCGTTGCGAGTAGTACGTGGGTCTGTCGGGCGCCATTATCGAATAGGTATTTGTCTGCATGTGTGTAAAGAGCGTATTTCCGTTCGCATTACCTCTGTAGTTATTCCAGTAGTTGTGTTTGGCGTTCAAATCGCCTCCCATCACAACGATTGGTCCCAGATTGAGCAATTTATTGAGATCTTCTCTCACTAGGTTACTTTGGGTGCAGTATACGGAGATGATGGTATGCGCTCTACCCTCTATGGTGACTTCGATAATCGTGGCTTCAGCGTGCTTCAACTTCGGAGTGGGAATTCTTGTGGACGTCATTGATTGTCGAACGAATATTGCGGTTCCTCCGCCTGATCTTCCTTGTCGGTCGTCTCGGTAAATCTCGAAGCCTTGCACTCTCAGCCAGTGGCGGTTTTCTCTAAAGTGCGTTTGTGCGGCGAACCCCCATTAAAAAGATGAGAAAATAAAACAAACTTGTTTTATAATAATATAAGCACATTATAGATAGCACGCTATTAAAATTTCGCCTTCAAAACCCGCGCCACCGAAAAATACGATACATATTCCAAGTTTGTGCGAGTTAAAATCCGCGCCAAACTCTTCATACAAAAGAATTTTAGCCGGTACAGACCCTATGACGGTGACATATACAAAATTTGGTCTTTCTTTGCAAAACTAAGACAAATTGTGTGCGTCGAACACGCGTTATTATCACGTGACCTCCGAACATTGACGAATGTAACCGAAGAAACCCGAGCACTTCGCGGACTGACGGGCCGACGTTTGACCTTTGAACCATAGGGAAGCAAGTGTTATTTTTTATGTTATATTATGGTATTTAACTTTGTAGTCATTTTTGTACATATTTTTGTTTTCTTGTTTCTGCATTTCTCCAACCGTTTGCTCATGGCATTTGCAAATCTACTACCTATTGAAGTAGACCGATTTTGATTTCTGTTTTTGTATTTTTTTTTAGATAAGTCGTTATATTCCTTAATTCCAGTTCTCCATCTCCAGTATTCTTTCGGATTTCAAATTGAAAGCGTTTGCGTATATGTTTATTTATGCGTTTGCGTTTATTGATTGTCGCGAATATTTTGTCATAATTTTTTTATACAATGGCGGAATACAGTGTTGTCTATATAAAAAAATAATGCCAATACTTATGAAAAAAGGTTGGAAATTAAAAATAAAGGGCCTCCGCGTCCTGACCTCTCATTAAACCAGGTTTGTGCCGCGAAAACCGAGAAATTCACTCGAGTTTTTAAACGTGAGTGGTACGCGAGGTGTACTTGGTTATGTGGTTGCGAGGAAACCAATCGGTTATTTTGCTTCCCCTGTTTAGTTTTTGGAGGCGACCCATCGTGGTGTAAAATTGGAGTAAACGATCTTTCCTTTATTAACAATTATAAATATAATTTAATTCCTATAAAACTTTTCTCGTTATCTAATAATTGTATCTAGTGTAAAGTGATTTAAAAACAATAATATGTAGGTACCCCTCCCACTAACTTTATTTAAGTTGTGTGACTGCTGCCGTATTCGACTATTTGACGAAGGACAACAGTAAGTAAATTTTAATTAGATATGTTTATCTTCTCTTGAATTTCTGAACCCCCTGTTAAAAAGACCACGAACCGCCACTGCTCTCAGCGGTACGCTTGGATTCAAGTGGGATTCTGATAAGAGAATTATGTCGGTGTTTAATTCATTTGCCAAAGCGAGCAGTTCGTCTGTCTTGTTGCGCACGCTAAATGCGTTCCATACGAGGACTCTCACCTTCTCGGGATTAGACATCGAGGGTGGTCGTGAGGAGCTCCATCAGGACGACGAGCTTCTCTGCTCTTGATGTGCAGCGGGCGAGCTGCGATCGCATCCTCAGGAGGCCTTGGAGCAGGGCCATGATGTCCAGGTCGTCCTCTGTAGTGGTGGGCGCGCGCACGGGCTCCTGCTGTGAGCGGGGCTAAGGGCGGGGGTGTGGGGGCGGCGCGGTCTCGCGCTGCTCTTGGGCGGGGGCGGTGCCTCCGGCTACGTTGGCCCATGTGCGTCCATCCGTCCTCGGCTGAGGAGGTGGCCTGCTCGGGTTCTGTTCTGCCAGCGGGCGTTGAGTCCTTCTGGTAGGTCGCTGCTGGATTGAGGCGACGTACTCTACCCGCTTGGGGCAGCCTCTGTAGTTGGCGGGATGCGGGCCTGAGCAGTTACAGCATGCGGCGGGCTCGTCTCTCGTCTTCTTGGGGCATTCTGCCGAAGCATGCTCCAGTAAGCATTTTACACACCTTGCTGTGTGCGAACAGTTTCGGGACCCATGTCCGAAGTCTTGACATCTGTAGCACTGGGTGCCGTGCTGAAGGTGATTACTCCTGTGCTTCTGGAGTCGAATGCGGCAGTGGCACAGGTATTTGACGGCCGCGCGCAGCTGTCCCATGTTGACTTCCTTATTGAAATGCGCTAAGTATATGGGATACTCATTTGAGGCAGTCATCTTGACCACCTTCACAGCTGGGAATCCTTGCGATTCCAGATCCGCCGCGATGTCTTGTACTTCTACTAGAGGCAGGCCCTTGATCACGGCCTTCTTCATTTTTTCGGCTTCGGCCGTGAATGTGTGGAAGCCGCGCGCCTCCGCTCGCAGTCCATTGGTGAGGGCGCGATGGTCCTCCATCGTGCGCACGAAGATGTTGGCCGTGCCGCCCCTGTTATATCTAAAAGTGAAGAGCTTACCCGCCCCCAGATGTCCTTGGACCGCAGCTGTGATCTGCGCGTGTGTCATGTTCCCCAGGGTCATCACTACCGGGGGAACACGGTCTCTCCTGCCGGTACCTGCGGGAGAGAAAGAGTGATTATTATTGGCACGCTTATTACGCGGCGCGCCGGCGCCTTCGCTTACCTCGGGCAACTCTTCAAATCGGTTGCCACACTGGAGCGGTTGTGGTCCCCGTGGGGACATGGGCCTCTTTGCGGGGTTGGACGGCCTCGTCCAGCCTCCATCCTGGGGGGCAGCCGTCTCCATCGGCTGCTGGGGCCTCGGGGGCGCCACGTAGGCCGACGCCGGGCCTATCGGGGGGCGCCTGGGGGCAGGACTGGGTCCTGTTGCCCAGGAGGGGCCTGCTGCGGGCTCCGTCATCTCAGTTTCGTCGGGCGTGGTGGCAGTCGTGGTGGTGGATGGTCTCCGGGTCCTAGGGTCCTCGGAGCGGGGCTGTGGTGCGGGGACCGTAAGGCGCACGGTCCCGGTCTTCTTGCGAAGCGCAATTTGGTGAGCGCCGGGTGGTACCACGACCGGGGAGTCCTCGTGGTCAGCGGGAAGCATCCTCGTCGGGAACATCTTGACAGGCGGTAGTCGGTGCCTCCTCTTGAAGAGGGAGCACGTCTCTGGAGCTTGTGGGCGGTTTGCGGGGGCCAGCGTGAGTCTACGGTTTTTCGAGTATTGCTTGAAAAGTGTTGCCTTGATAAAGGCAGTTGGGTGGGCGCGAGTGCCTGCTCAGTGGGCCGGCGGGATTCCTCCGGCCGGCAAAAGTAGCGGGGCCTGGCTGAAACTCAAGCCAGACAAAAACGACTTCTGTGGTTATGTCGCAAACCACAAAAAACGACTTTGATCTCTCAATCTATCAAATCCCTGTCTATCATTTACGTAAAAATTACAAGAACACTCAAACCCCGAAACCGCTTGATACCGTGTCGCCAACACAATTGGAAATCTTTACATCATAATTACTCAATCAAATGATGTGCTATATGTGATTAATCAATATAATTACATAGTGATATAAGAGCAGAACCTGAAACACATCTGAAAATAACCATCCACCACCTCACTCGGAGCCACCGAACCACGAAATGACCACCGCTAAGGAAGCGACTCAGTATTTACGTTGAACCCCCTCCACTACTCACCGGATGGAATTCCATGATGGCCGCCGTCTTCAAACAATCACAGCGCAGCATATCTCATTGAGATTTTAATTAAACAATTATTTCAAATTCAAATGTGATTACTTGTGATAACATCAGACTCAATTTACGGGAAAATGATAGAAAATATAACCACGGAATAAATATCGACATCAAGAAATGATTATATGTTATAATGATAACATGAAAAATTACACCTAAATATATTTGTTACTCCTTGGGAAATGTTCAAACCAAAGATATTTAACTTCAAACCTAATATAAAAATTTGTATAATTTATTATAAAATAAATAAACGAGACTGGGGGAGATGGTTTTGGTAAATTGAACTGACATAGTTAAAGGTATCATATCAAGATATTATTTTCCTCTCAACAAACTAATTACGGAGAGGAAAAATACCTAACAAATTTACTCCTCACTAAAGAGGAAAAATACCCTCTGAGAGGGCTCGATTCGAATTCGTTCTATAAATAGGGAATCGAATTCCATACAAAGTCAGTTCAACAACTACCTCTGAGAATCCTCTCTCCTGAAAAACCATCTCCAAGTCTCCAAGTCTCCAAGAAATATTTTCAAGTGTTTTTATTCAGTATTAAATTCAGTTTTGCCAGTAATAAATTCTTTTCGTCAGCTCAGATTTGGAAATAAATTCCTCTATGATCTTGGCTTTAAACTTGCCTACAAACTTTTGCAACATCCACCAAGACTGAAACGCTGACAAGTGTACCCAGATACCTTCGTATTTACAGTTATTGTACGGACGGTAAATTGTCTTGTACAATTACTGTTTAAATTGCCAAATAACTTAAAGTACACACGCAGTGATGAGCTATCTTAGGATTATTATATTAATAATGGAAAAAGATGGTTGCTTCTATCTGCTTTTTACGCATTTTTGCAAAAGTTTTAAACGTGTTGGCATTGATTATGCTATTATAAAACGAAAATCATAGAATGATCTGTCTATAATAATCTCCCCACTGAATTATGCTGTATTAATGACCAAACAAAGGAATAACATGTTTGTATCGATTAAGATTAAAAAAGGAAAATCATAGAATAATCTGTTCATAATAATCTCCTCACTAAATTGTGCTGTATTAATGACCAAACAAAGGAACAACATGATGGTATTGATTAAGATTATAAAAGGAAAATCATAGAATAATCTATCCATAATAATCTCCCCACTGAATTATGCTGTATTAATGACCAAACAAAGGAATAACATGATGGTATTGATTAAGATTATAAAAGGAAAATCAGAGAATAATCTGTCCATAATAATTTCATCACTAAATTGTGCTTTATTAATGACGAAACAAAGGAACAATATGTTGGTATTGATTAAGATTATAAAAGGAAAATCATAGAATAATCTATCCATAATAATCTCCCCACCAAATTGTGCCGTATTAATGACCAAACAAAGGAATAACATGTTGGTATTGATTATGCTATTATTAAAAGAAGATCTTAGAATAATCTGTCTATAATTATCTCCCCACTGAATTATGCTGTACTAATGACCAAACAAAGGATAACATGTTCATGTTGGTTTCATATTAACACACAATCTTGTAATTATTCCATTTACCATACGTGGACAATATTATCAACAAAAATTCTTGTAACTATTCCATTTACCATACGTGGACAATATTATTAACAAAAATTCTTGTAACTATTCCATTTACCATACGGGGACAATATTATTAACAAACATTTTTTTTTTTTTTTTTTTTTATAATTATTTTTTATTTTTAATAATATGTTTTACATGGGACATAATTCATTTTACATCATTGGTTTTTTACTACTCTTCCATTGAAAGCATTTGCTTGTGTATGGAAGGGGAGTGTACATAAATGTTGTTGTTAGTTAGTACTTAAATAATTCATTGTACATAAATGTATGTTTGCTGTAATATTTCTTTGGAAAGTAGTGAAGGATAATATATTATTTATTAAATTTTTAAAAAGAAAGGAAGCTATGGAAAACTAAGGATATTTGTGAGATTAATTAAGTGACAGTAGTTTTTTTTTTTTTCAGAATATTTTTAAAGTGTCTCTTGACAGAGAGCAGTATTCGGGTTTTATCATTAATGCTTCTGATTTCTTCTGGTAAACGATTGAAAAAAGTTCTTCCCTGGTAAGTATAATGATGTTGTGCAAAAGACGTATTTAGTTTTGGGCATAGAAAAACATGTCTAAGTCGCGTTCTGTTTTCATTTAAAAATTGATATTTATCTTTTTCTTTTATAATTTGGATTAATGAGTTTTTAATATATAGGTCTTTAAATGTAGGTACTTGAAATTCTTCAAACAGGCGTTCTGTTGGGTAGTCAAAGGATTTTTTTAATATAATTTTAATAATTGTTCTTTGTATAATTTCAATTGGAAGAAGGTTACATTTATACGCGGATCCCCAACTAATAATAGCGTATTGTAAAGTGGATTGAACTAAGGCATAGTAAATTAAATATAGATTTTTTATCGACAGAAAGTTTCTAATTCTTAAAAATATATATATTAATTTTCTAATTTTGTTTACTACTTGACTTATTTGTTCTTTCCATTTCAGATTTTTATCAATAATTACTCCTAGATATTTAATTTTATTTGTTGTTTTTAGTACTGTACAGTTTGATTTGCAATAGTTTTGGCTGTGAATTTTAGTATTATTATGTATGACAATGTTAAAATTTTTAGGAGTATCATTTGTATGTATTGCAAATGGAATTACAAATGTCTTTTCATTATTAAGTGACAGTAAATTAGTGTCGAAAAAATTCTTGAGCGTGTTGATGTTTTCCGTGGCCTTTAATTCTACATTTTCCCAAGTCTTATCACTTATTATTAATACTGTATCATCGGCGTATGACGTAATTTGACCGTGTAAAGGTTGAAAAAAAATATCGTTTACATATATAGTAAATAGAATTGGTCCAAGCACTGTACCTTGGGGGATTCCAAAGCTTGTAATCTCTTGATCACTATTAACACCATTGATTTTTACTAATTGAGGACGGTTTTTTAAGTAGTCGGTGATCCATTTAATCGCGTTGCCTTTTATGCCGATATTATTCAATTTTTTTAATAGCATCTCATGGGATATGCTATCGAATGCCTTTCTAAGGTCAATAAATATACCCGCACATTTTTTACTTTTATCTAGTGATTCGTAAATGTATGAAGTTACGTTAGCAATAGCATCTTGTGTGCTGAGTGATTTTATAAAGCCAAACTGGTTTTTGTGTAATATTTTATTATTATCTAGAAAATTTACCAATTGTTTTTTAACTATTTTTTCAAAGATCTTTCCTATATTAGAAATTAGACATATTGGGCGATAATTCGTTGCTTGATGTGGATCTCCAGATTTGTAAATAGGTGAGATTATTGTGGTTTTGTAGTTCATTGGAAAAATTCCATTTGTTAAACTTAAGTTTATTAAATGAGTGATAGGTTTTATTAAGTGAGGTTTCATAGTTTTTAACATATGTGTCGTAATAGAATCAAAACCGGGGGACGAACCTCCTTTCATATTTTCTATTATTTTCGAGATTTCACATTCTGTTGTTGTTTCAAACATTGAAAGTATATTACGTTTCTGTATATTTTTATTTTTATGGTTTTCTTGGTTTGAAGGCTTATGAATATTTTTCGCAAGATTTTTCCCAACATTTGCAAAGAAGGAATTAAATATGTTTGCACATTGTTTAGGCTGTATATTGGCATCTATAATTTTTTTATCATGTTCAATGTACTTAATGTTTTGTGTTTTTTTTGTATTTTCTATGGCGAAATTAACAGTTTTCCACATTTGTTTATGGTTATTTTCTGAAGATAATATTTTATTTTTAAAATACTCTTCTTTACTTTTTTTAATATAAGATGTTAATTTATTTTTATATTTTTTATAGAAAATATATGCTTTTTCATCTTGGGGATTTTTTAAAGTTATTTTGTAAAGTTTTTCTTTATTTCTGATAGATATAATAAGTCCTTTGGTAATCCAAGGTTTTAAACATCTTAATTTTGATTTTATGTGTGTTGTTATCTCAGTTGTCGAATTTTTAATGTGTTGTGACATAATATTTTCGAAGTTAGTCGAACAAATTTCAGTATCATCACTGTTTAAAACATTATTCCAATCTTCCTTTTTTAATTTTTCAGAGAGAATAGTCATATCTATTGTTGATTTTTTGGTTAATAAATTATGTTTTTTATGTTTAATATTATTATTATACAGAAGTAAGCATGAGTGATGATCAGTTATGTTAGTTTTCCAAACAATTGATTTTATTTTGTGAAGATCTTTAATGTTTATATTTGTCCAAATGTGGTCTAAACAAGATGGAGTATGTTCTTTTATTTCCCTAGTATTTTTATTTATGCAAGATATAAAATTTTGTTCAGTCATACAATTGATGTATTCATTTTTGTTATTATTTTCTATTTTTTCATTAATATTAATGTTAAAATCTCCTACGACGAAGCAAAGTTTATTTTTTAATTTTAATAATATGTATTTGAGGTCATTAATAAATGTAATAATACTCGAGCCATGCGTTCTATAGATAGCTATTAGATGGTATATGGATTTGCCGAGTTTGAAATGTACTTCGATGCAGTTTACTAAGTGTATTGGATGTTCTAATATGTTAACAATACTAAATTTATTGCTTGCAAATATTATTATTCCCGAATTTTTATTGATGTCTACTTTGGTAGAAATATAGTTGTACTCAGGTAAGTGGTAAGACGGTGACTCAGCGTTCGTAAATGTTTCGGTTAACACTATAAAGTCCGGTTTTTTAATTAAATTATTTATTTTTAGAATTAATTCATCTAAATTTTTTTGAACGCTACGGATGTTTATGTGCATAATAATTATATCATTGATGTTTTTAGAAATAATTTTGTTACACGAATCGGTACATATACATTCATATTCTTGAATTTTAATATTTAACTCTAATTCGTTACTTAAGAAATCATCCATTTAATGCATTTTCGGTTGTATTTTATAAAATTATTTATAAGGTTTTTATTCAATGTCGTAGTTAATTCTTTCTTTGGCTAATTTAAGCATGTAAGATCGGAACTTACATGTTTCGCTGTTTGTTCGGTGGTCTACTTCATTCATTTTACTGTTCAAGGAGTTTATTTCTTTCTTCTTGTTAGCTGAGTTGCAGTTAGCGCATTTGGGTGGCAGTTCCAGGGATTTACACTCGGAGATGGGATGATCTTCTGAACAGTGCTTGCATGTTGGTTTATTCATTCTATTGTAGCATTTTTGTGCTGTGTGTCCAAATCTTTGACAGTGGAAACATTGGGTAAGAGGACTGCAGTCTTCTACATAGATTCTCATGAATCCTAGATGAATTTTTTTTTTATTAACAAGATGTAGTCTCATTTCGGGATTTGTTTGTAGTATTAAGTTTTTGCTGTTAGTTTTTTTGTTTGTAATGATGGCCTTAACTTGTAATATTTCTTTGTCTTGGTATTTTTCACATATCATTTTGATGTCGTTGTTTTGTTCAATGATGTCTTCTAAGAATTCTTTTTCGGTATAGTCTTTGTCAAGACCTTTGAATATTACGCATGGATCCGTTTTCAGAAGTACCTCCGCTATTATGGTTTTGTCGACTTCATTTATCTTATCTTTTAATTTTTTTGCGTCTTCTTTTTCTGGGCATGTTATTATAAGGTTTTTTTTTGTTTTTTTAATTTCGCATACTCGAATTCCCAACTGCGATATTTTAATCTTTTGTATTTTCTCTTTTAATTTTTCAGTGTCTTCTTCTTTTAAGCTTTTAATTATTATAGGAAATCGTTTTTCTTGCGTTTTTGATATTAAGTTTTTTACTGCAGAAGAGTATGAAAATGGGTATTTTTGTGCTTGGTTTTTTTCTTGAATATCACACTTTTCTTGTAATTTAGCTAATTCTATTGCCATGTGCGATATCATTTCCATGATGTTATTTATTTCTTTCATCATTTTTGATTTGGTTTCTTTGGTAAGTTTATTTTCTTCCATGATTGTATGTAAGTCACTTATGTTTTGTTTCGCCTTTGTTATGAAGGCATGCGGATCAACCGCTTCCTCCATTTTTTCAGGTTAAAAAAATATATTTTCCGTAAATTTATGTATTTATATAATTTGTCTTGGATTGAAGGTGTTATTTTATTTATTCACCGCTTACGGCGCTCACTCGCGTCCAACACCGTTAGAGGTTTGGGCGACACTGTTCACATTCTTGTAACTATTCCAATTACCATACGTGGACAATATTATTAACAAACATTATTGTAACTATCACGTGTGTCATGTTTTGAAGAAATGTGTGTTTTCTAATATATTTTTTTAAAATTAGTTTTGAAATTACAGCAAAAAAATGTGTCATCATTATCGTAGTCTTTGGACTCATATAAAAATTCATTTTTTCCAGTTTTTAAACAGAGCGTGCTACCAGGTGGGATCATAGGAAAATGCATTCCCATGGACGAATGTGACCACCTTTTTAAGTAAATATGACAAAAGTTTATTATTTTTCGCTTTTCTTAAAATAACGATTTTTAAATAACCATTGTTTTTACCTACCAAATAAATTAGCACACCGGCGTTTCAGTTTTAGAAAATAAAAAAACCCACTTCTACTTTTCTGGTATTGGTGGAGTCTTATAAATAAATAATAATAAAGAAATGGAAAGCATACAAATGATAAAAACATGGTCTGTTTAGCAAGATTAATAAAAAAAACCTGTTTTGATTTCAGCAAAGTAGCAAGCCGGTTTCGTGTAGACCCGAAACCGATACATTGTGAAGGCACTGTGTAATATAATGCACTTTTCACTGAGATCTACTTTTAAGAAATCATGCAGGCGGAAACCTCTAGCGTTCGAATCGAGAAAGGAGTAATTACAATCAAATTAATATAGGAATAAAGCTTTACAGGGTCGAAAATAGATGTCGCTGTGAGATAAGGGGACGGGTGGGAGATCGACCAATCGTAAGCCTAGATCTAACCAGCTACGAATCAAAGGTCGGGAAGCTGAAGAAATAGCAAATGGGCGTGATTTAACTGAACACACAAAGGATTGGACTTTGGACGGGGCGTAACTATTTCGATTTATTACACAAAAAAACGAAGAATTGTGTGAGGGCAGTGCGATGACGTCATAAACGTGGAATTTAAGGGGTGTTTTTACAGGATTGTAAACCATTGGAGAGCGGGAGAGACGTGTTTCAAAATGAGATGAAATAATAACGCGGACATACAGAGGACTAAGAGGGATTGGGAGAATTCTACGTTAAAACACACTGGAAGTGGGGTTCATTAGGAATGAGGGCAATTATACGCGTTATTTAGAAGAAGACAACAGAAATAGGGGGGAAGAGCCGACAAATTACGAAAGAAAAGAGAAAAAAAAGCAAACGTTGAGCCTCTATCGTAAACACGACGTGGGACTGCCAAGAAACAGCAGTGAGTTTACAGGAGATTAATGACGCGAAGGTAGTTAGAAAAGGGGTACCACGAGGAGAAAGGTTGACGTTCTCTGGCACTCGAACGGGTTGATTTTGGGAAAAAAACTCGAACATGGTTTTGTGCCATTACGCTAATAATCATTCAAGAAAGTAATAAAATTACACTGGGCTTATGGGAGAAGAAAATACATAAAAAATAATTGTTAACAGGGAATTTATGAGCGGGTACGTTCTAGTTTGTGATGACGGAGACTTGAGACCTTTGATTAATGTGAAATGAGATGAGAAACGGGGACGGAAGATGGGCGTGTGACATTATATCCGGAGTTAACACCCGTAATTACAGAGAGGGACCGTGAAAATTCAGTAATAATTCTTGAAATAAAACTGGCCGAAGAAATAAACAGGATATCAAATCGATGCGGTCTCGGAGGGAGGACAAAAAATAGGTGACATAATGTGTACTGGGACATTTTAACTAGAACGAGTAACGAGGGAGTCTTAGGAAATTGAAATAATCGGTGAAAGATGAAATAGTTATACTAAACCAAGGAAAAAGGGAGGTAACTAAATGTGCGATGTAGGAGACGACCTTACGCAAGGGATTTGGCATACGCTGTGAAGGGAATGATTGTCGGAAGTAATTGATTCGGAAGGTAAAGGGAGAAACGGACGTGTACACCATTTAATTCGACAAGAGGCGAGTTGCGAGTTCTATTCCTAGACGGAGGAGAGAAACACGGGATGAGGCTATAGAAAATATTCACGAAAACGGAGAGTTAAAAGGAAAATTTTGACTAGTTACGTGTAAGGGGCTGACTTAACGCACTAAAGGAAAGGTCGTCAGAAAACACACCACGGACCAAATAGAAACGCGAAAAATTTAAATTAGAAAAATAGGTCAAATCTGACGGATTAAAAGATATCTACCAGGGGGGGCGAACTTGAGAATTTCACCAGTACGGGCCTGGGTTGTGAAACGAAAAATGTCAGTTTTTTCTGAAGAAAGCTAAGGGCTAAGTTTATGAGAGTTTAAGTGACACAGAGGATTTTGTGCGAGAATGATATGACCATAGCACTTCGAGAAAGGTGGGATTGCAATGACAAACTACTTAATTACCGGTATAAAACGTCGTGCACGGGGAAAATTTGGGAGTGGATCGTAAGTCGCCGGAATCGTTCAAAAAAATACACATCGCGCTACGTCTCAATCACTTGGTAATTCACTTTGGACTTAGAAAATTTTCTGGTCAAAACATACAGTTAAACTCAGTGTTTTGAAGTAATAATAAATCGGATCTTAGAGAATTTCGAAACTGCGAACAATTAGTTAAACTTAGTGTTCCTGACGTAATAATTAATTCGGCTACAAAATTTAATTAGCTTAAATTCAGTGAAAAAAATAGATAACGACATTTAAGTACCGTAATGTAGATCAAGTTGTTAATACGAAGTGTTGAAAAAAAGGGAAACGGTTATATAATCCAAGATTAACGAGATCCTTTGTTGCAAGGAATTTAAACTAGAAAAATGATAATAATAATACATATAACACTGGTATAAAAAGAAAAATAAATCGCTTACACGAATTACGTTCGAAAAATAATAACCATACCTCGTAATAATAAAATAATAAGAACCCAAAATAGCTGAGAATAAAGAAATGAATTAAGGGACGAATCAGACGTACACGTTTAGAGTGAAATATTCTAGTCGAGCATTTTACATTCGGATGGGGAAGTTTTTGATTGAAGTATTAGGAGAGTAATGATTAATCCGTTAAGAGGATATGTTTATAGTGAGGTCGATCCAGGGGCTTTGAGGAGTCAGATCTGCACGGTTGTAAATAAAAGATAACAAAGAAAAGGGTGAATGAAAGTATAAAAACAGGTTGCTTACCGTCGATATCCCGGTGGATTCGTTGGAGCTCAGGTAAGTGATTTGCCCAATTATAGAGATTTGCAGGGTCAGGGTGGAGACTGCTTATCCTGTGGCCATTTGGAAGACATCAGCTGGGACCGTAAATGTGTTACGTAATATCAAATATCATATGTATATATATGGAAAAATACATGGGTTGATAAAATAAATATCATTTATTCTAGGGACTAGAATTGTGCAATTATTTCATTGTTAGGTGTTTAGCGAGCATTAATCATGACAAAGGGGGACCGATGTGAACAGATGTGCGACATCCCGGGAGCAAAATTACGAAAAGAGACGGAAGGGACTTCACACAATACAAAAAAACGGAATTTATCATTAGAGCTCATTGTAGGTAAATTACCTATTTATCGTGGGGTGACATAACGGGGCGGTTGAGCGGGCACTTGTTTAAAACAATAAAGCGACCGATGCAGGAGAATGGGTATTCATTTCAAAGCGGCTTTTAAAAATTAACAGGGCATTGACTCGAGCTGTGATGGGTGCTGATGAATTTATAGGGGTTGTTCATAGAACTGTCGATGGCAACGACCTCGGGGTTTTGAACTAGGTCACTAGGAACAGCTGAGTTTGATATGAGGGCATTGCTCTCGGGGGAAAAAATACGGCAGCTAGAGGAATGGCATTTTTGGGTAATAAAGTTTTGCTTCGAGGATACGGGACATTCCACGGTAGATACCTAAGCCACCCGGGGTCACAAAAATTTACGACAGATAGGGATAGTCTTGTAAAACAACTGGAGGTCTAAGAACATGGCTAAAGTAACTCAACGGGAGAATCCCAAAATCAGGCGGTGTCTGAGAGATAAATTAAATAAACGGGGCAGCAGACAAGAGAGGGATGGAGTCTACGAACATGGCTAAAGTCACTCAACGGGAGAATCTCAAAATCAGGCGGTGTCTGAGGGATAATTTAAATAATTAGGGCAACAACTGGAAGTCTACGAACATGGCTAAAGTCACTCAACGGGAGAATCTCAAAATCAGGCGGTGTCTGAGGGATAATTTAAAGAAATAATTGGGGCAGAAACTGGAGGTCTACGAACATGGCTAAAGTCACTCAACGGGAGAATCCCAAAATCAGGCGGTGTCTGAGGGATAAATTAAATAAATGGGGCAGCAGACAAGAGAGGGATGGAGTCTGCGGGCATGGCTAAAGGCCATATCTGAGTTGGTGGTCTCTATAAATAAAATCACCAAACAAAAATCGTAATATATTATGTGTATGTGTATATTGGTATTTATGTATCAAGCGAACTGGTTGGAATTCACAACTCCTCTTCGGCGATGCTTGGTCTGGAATGTACTGTATATAAATAGTACATTGTAGATTATAAAGGCAAACAAAGTAAGTCTATATATATATATCTTTTTATGTAATGTCTGCAGGGGAAATGTATGTTGTCTAGTAACTATCGGGATGATGCACTATGTCGTACATACACGTCCCTTCAGAGGATGGAAACCAGCCTAGGAAACTGCTTTCCACAAAAAAACCGCAAGTATATTTTTGCATATAAAACGAAACCGGTTCGCTCTAAGTAGAAGTAGTCTCGGAGGGGATGGAATCTGGGAGCGTGGGAACTCTGTTGAGGTCAGGACGTAGTATGTGACGGCCACAGGAATGGTTGACTAAAACACGGTGACTGAGGCACCAACTAGGAAACTGGGTTGAATGATCATGCCAAACCCTGTAAGTTTTTAGATTCTCACGGCCAAAAGCATTTTTGTTGTTTGTTTTTGGGGTGTTATGCCGTGTTGCGCTAACTCCTTCTTTAGCCGACGTTTCGGACAGCGTTGCAGTGTCCATCATCAGGGCAGATCCGGTAGATCCGAAACGCTGTCCGAAACGTCGGCTAAAGAAGGAGTTAGCGCAACACGGCATAACACCCCAAAAACAAACAACAAAAATGCCAAACCCTGATTGATACGGATGGATCATTTTCACGTCTTGCAGGAGGAATGGAGCCAGATTTTGCTAGCAAGTAGTATTCCGAGTTCGTCATATATGCAACAACTGAATTCTACTAACACATTTGAAATTAGAGACATGTTTATCACATTTAGTATGAGAGGGCGGAAATCCAGAGGACTCCGGTGGACAAACTATGATTGCAATGTACTAACAAATAATGTTTGACTTATCGTTCCTTGTGTATTAAGATTTTGATGACATGTCAGGAGGGCGTCTTAGGTGAATTTCTAAGGTGATTAAGGGTAGAGGGAGAGGGGTAGTTAGCATGGGGGAGAACGGAGATTTCAGGTATATTGATCCAACTTCGATTCGCTAGCCTTGACATTAACAGCTCTGACTCCAACCCTGTCCTAAAGAGAACTAGGGGTTACCAAACAAAGTAATTAGAAAACCCGATACCATAAAAAAAATGACACAACGTTTGGTGGGATTTAATTACAACAAAAATACGAGGGAGTTACGTTCAAGGTCTTAACCGACGTATTAATTAATCAAGTACATATGTCTATATAGATATGTAGTACTAGGGAACCTTGAGTAGCCTTTCGAAGCTACCAAAAGGAGAAAGACTAAGGAAAATTAAATGCCAGTGGTGTGAGATCATCTAGGTATAAGAAATAGAAGTTTCAAAGGGGAGAAAGAACAAACATTTCAAGTGTAAGGGTTTGTTGCTATCACTACCCAACCCATACTGCTAAACAAGGTAAATATGGTCCAGACTTGATTTGAGGTTGCAAAAGATATCTTTAAAACAAATATATGATTTTAGTGGCGTATTTCAATATGTATACCATTATTTGAGTTACTTTAGTCAGTTTTAATCCATTATTAATGTCATGTTGTCAATATGGTTTTATGTTATTTTCAGAAGCAAAGTTATGTCGGACATTTTATGTTTTAAACTTTTGATTTATTTAAATAATTTAAATGCCTTACGCTTGTGTAGGTAAATATAAAATTGTAAAAAAATTAAACTTACATTTTGACAAAATGTTTACAATTTGTCAGGTTTTCTTAGTTATTCTCTCGAATAATTATTACAATTTTAAATTGTATCAACAAGATTAAAAGTAGAAGATAGCTTTCTTGCAAACTTCTTGAATAAAAGGACAGTGTTTTTAGAATTTTGATTTCTCAGATATTTATTTGTATCAACAAGATTAAAAGTAGAGTATAGCTTTCTTGCAAACTTCTTAAATAAAAGTACAGTGTTTTTAGAATTTTGATTTCTCAGATATTTATTTCTATCTTCAAGATTAAAAGTAGAGGATAGCTTTCTTGCAAACTTCTTGAATAAAAGGACAGTGTTTTTAGAATTTTGATTTCTCAGATATTTATTTGTATCAACAAGATTAAAAGTAGAGTATAGCTTTCTTGCAAACTTCTTAAATAAAAGGACAGTGTTTTTAGAATTTTGATTTCTCAGACATTTTGGGACGTTTTGATCAAAAATGTTGGTGGTAAGCTTTTTTTTCAACTTTTTTAGTTTGAAATTAAAATATTGCACTTTTTAAATATTAAAGTTTATTTCATATACAAAAATTTTAAAGTTTAAATTAATTAATTTAAATTTATCTATAAGAGAAATTATTATTTTTTCAAGTTCATACCACAGATAAACAACCCTAGTTGACTGAATAAGTAATATTAGAATCTGATAGTATAAATACGCTTGCGTCTGGACGATGTAGGCCCTCTGATTGGTCAAATTTAAATTGTTTGTTTCGGTTAAATTCCGCTAACTTGAAAATTAAGACACGATTTCATACTAAAATAGGATCACCAGATTTCTTCAAAAGCATCGTTTCTGCTCATATAATTTTTGGATAATATCGAAGATAATATGTTTTAGAAAGTTGGCAATCCATTAGATTCATTACATTAGAGTAAAAATTATCCACAATTACGTATTAAAATTTGACGTTTATCATTATTCACGCGAAAGACAGATTGTTCAGTGTTGCCAGCGTATATGGATTTCCAATCAATGTAAAAAACTTTTATAGCCAGTTAGTGTCAAGCAATGTACAATGTCAGTGTGATTATTTAATGTGAGATATATTATAATTATACATAATAAATATAATTATAAATAAAAAAATATAATATATAATTATAAATCCACCATTATAAAGCCGGCTGCAAAAATAACCAGTTCTACTCGATACTTAAATACGTAATTAATTATTTTTTGATATTATAACACCGACTCCATACGCTATCATGTTTAATATCTAGGTAATTACAGAATTATTGACGTGCTAACCTAGAAATTTGTTTTAAAAAGTTCCTGTGAGTCACTAAAAAGAAATATTTTGTTTTCAGATTATTATTTCAATTTAATAACTATGGCTAAAAGGAATGTGGACAATATTTTACCAGAATTGGCCGAATTTCGGAATGTTCGAATGAGAGAGGGACGTTTACCAAGCGATCGAATTGCCCGAAGACGAATAGAATATATGACTGATAATCAAATTGAACACAATAATTCCAGAAGGCGGTTTTCCACAGCAAATAGATGTAATGTATTCTTGAAGTGTGCTTTAATCAATAATCCAAATTATGTGCTTCCAGAACAGAATTATTTCGACGTCATGTCAAAAGAATGTACAATCGAGCATTGCAAGGCGCTTCATTTTGAAGTTGAAAAAGGTAAACTGTTACATTCTTGCTGTCATAATGGAAAAATAATACCACAAATTTTAGCTTATCCTCCAGCACTTAACGCATTATTGACAGGAGATTGTAGTCAATCTAAAAACTTTAGGAATTTTATTCGTCAATATAACAGTGCTAATGGATTTGCCTCATTTGGAGCGCAAATAGCTAATATCCCAGGTAATGGTCCATATTGTTTAAAAATTTCTGGTGAGGTTTATCATCTTACTTCCAGAAGTATACATGTTGAAGGTGAAATACCTTCCTATGCTCAGCTTTATGTATATGATCCTGATGAGGCTGTTAGAGTGCGTATGAGTCATCCATCTAATGCCGATTGCTATCAAAATATAATGCAAATAATTGATAGCGAAATACGCCAAATAAGCCCTTATGCTCATCAGTATAAGAAACTAAAAGAAGCTGTCGAGGAAGAAGAATTACGCATTGCGGCTGACGGTGGGCAGGTGAGAGATATACGTCTATTATTTACACGTTCATCAGCTGATGACCAACGGAGGTACAATGCTCCAACCAGTTCTCACGATATCGTCATGGTATACGTAGCAGACAGAGATGGGAATTTACCATCGGGTATAGATATCGCTGTTTATCCTAAAAATGTTGAAGGACTTCAAAGGGTGGCAACTTTATCAAAGCATTTAGATCCTATGGTTTTCCCACTACTATTTCCATCAGGTGAATGTGGTTGGACCCCAGGCTTTCAGCATCATGCTGATTTCTGTACTGCTCAACGTCATACTGTAACTGCCATGCAGTTTTATGCAAGTAAATTAGCAGTGCGAAGAAACATATTTAATCCAATCCATTATGCGGGTAAACTTTTTCAACACTATTTAATTCATGCTTACATTATTTATGAATCTGGTCGCCTAGATTACATTAGGAAAAACCAACGACAACTCAGAATGGAATGCTACCAAGGTTTGCAAGACCATGTAAGAAATTTAGCCACTGATAGAGGAGTACGTGCAGGTGATATAGTCATTCTTCCATCTTCATTTACTGGTGGACCACGCCATATGAATAAACTTTATCAAGATTCAATGGCAATGGTACGTAAATTTGGTCGTCCTGATCTATTCATAACGTTTACATGCAATCCCAAATGGCCAGAAATACAAACCGAATTGGAACATTATCAATCGGCCGTGGACAGGCCTGATATAGTAGCCAAGGTTTTTCATCTAAAAGTCAAGGAATTTATTCATGATATGACTGAGAAATATGTTTTTGGAAAGGTAATTTGTTGGGTTTATACAATTGAACAGCAAAAAAGAGGACTCCCTCATCTACATGGCGTGTTTACACTTTGCAGCCAAGATAAGTTGTATACAGCTTCTGATATTGATAATGCCGTATCTGCAGAACTACCCCATCTGAAGAATTCGGCTTTGTACCGTATTATTTTAAAAAAATAACATTCATGGACCATGTGGCGTACTTAATCCGAGGTCAGTCTGCATGGTAGACGGTAAGTGGTCTAAAAAATTCCCCAAATTATTTAAAGATTCTACTGATAATAATTCCGCAGGCTACCCAGAGTACAGGAGACGTGATAATTTTTCTGAAAATCACGTTGTTCGGGATATACGTATCGACAATCGATTTGTTGTTCCATATAATGCATACCTTAGCAAAAAATATGATGCTCATATTAATGTTGAAATTTGTTCCTCTGTGGCCAGTATTAAATATATTCATAAATATATATCTAAAGGTTTTGATTATGCTAGAATCGAAATAAGACAAAAAGCTGGAAATTTGGAGAGTGCGGTTATTCAATATGATGAAATTAAGCAATATATCAATTTTCGATATGTAAGTGCCCCTGAAGCTGTCTGGAAAATTATGGAAAATCCTATACATGATCAATCTCACTCAATTTTACTTCTGGCTTTACATTTACCCGACAGCCAATCTGTGTATTTTGTAGAGGGGCGGGAGGAACAGGCTCTCAGGGAAGCATCTACAAGGAACACCTCTTTAACAGCGTGGTTCCAATTGAATCTTCAAGATATTGAGGGACGCTCTATTCTGTATCAAGATGTACCAAATAATTATGTCTTTTCAGCTGGTAAAAAGTGGACGAGGCGACAGCGGGGAGGTGGCAATCAGTGGAGGTGAAAATCATTGGACGAATACCTTCAATTTCTCCTAGAAATATAGAACTGTATCATTTACGGCTGATTCTTATAAAGGTGGATGGAGCTACATCCTTTGAATCTTTGCGAACTGTTGATGGTAATTTACTAGCTTTTCGTGATGCGGCGCGTGAACTGAAGCTCATTGATGACATAGGAGAATGGACGCAGTGCATGACGGAGGCTTCATTGTATTTGATGCCTAAAACTCTTCGACATCTATTTGTTTTAATTTTAATACAATGTATCCCTTCGGACCCGTTGCAGCTGTGGAATGATTTCAACAAATGTATGTCTGAAGATTTTTTTCACCATGGTGTTGCTGAAGAAACAGCTATTAATCTTTGTCTTTTAAACATACAGGATATGCTTATGAAGGAGAATTCATCTTGCAGAATGCATGGCTTACCTGAACCTGATGAAAGTTGCAGTTTTGGACAAGTGACTGATTTTAATGTAATTTCTGAAAACACTTTAGGTAAATTGATGGCTGCCAAACTCAATGACGAACAACTTCAAGCATATAATTCTATTTTGAATAAGTTTTTTCAGATGAAAATGATGACAATAAATGTTTCTTCATTGATGTCCCAGGAGGAACAGGGAAAACATACCTTTACGAAACTTTAATTCAAACTCTAAGAGGAAAAGGTAAAAAAGTTTTATCAGTCGCTTGGACAGGCATTGCAGCTATCTTGCTTCCAGGTGGGGTAACGTGTCATGCTGTTTTTAATTTACCCCTCAGTTTACAGGACAATACAACATGTAAGGTCACATCAAAGAACCGGAAAATTATAACAGAAGCAGATATTATAATATGGGATGAAGCACCGATGGCCCCAGGTGTAGCTTTAGAAGTAATTGAGCGTACTATACGTGATATCATGGGAAGTGATTCTGTCTTTGGTAACAAAGTTATTGTTTTGGGCGGAGACTTTCGTCATATCCTTCAGTGTGTCGACGTGCTTCACGAGGACAATTAATTGCCGCTTGCATAAAAAGCAGCATAAATTAGCTTATGCAATGACCATCGATAAATCTCAAGGACAAACTTTTGAACGGGTTAGAACCAGTATTTTCTCATGGACAGTTGTACGTTGCCTGTTCCAGAGTACGAACGCAGTCATCGTTATTTATACAGATTATTGACGGTTCCAGACAAGGGCAAATTCTGACTGATTGGTATACGGACAATATTGTTTATAAAGAGATTTTTTCCTAATGAAAGTATATAATATTATGTTGTAAATTGTAAAAAATAAAAGTATAATAAATTGTAGGTACTTGCTTACAATAGTTTGGTTTTTCAGGTCAATTTATCCCACATATAAGGTTTTTCCGCCTAAGAATATTTTCTTTGAAAATTTTTTAAGAGAGTTTTGTTGTATGAGTATTTACTTTGACAATCTTTTGGTAAGAGCGTAATACTATTTCACCCAAATGTGTAGATTTTTAGGAATTATCCCAATAAAATAATCCTTAATATATTTAAAAAAAAATATATTTACTTTGACAAGCTTTTGGTAAGAGTTTATTATTTCAGCAAAGTTATATGTAATATTGTAATATGTTGATATTTTTTATTTCCGAATTACATATATATATTTTTTTTTTTTTTTTATCAATTTTACTTCGATTTAAAAATGAAATCATTTCGGTGGTATGGGAGAGGAAACATTTTTCTCATTGACGAGATTTATGTTGGGGTTTGGGGTGTTCCTCTCATTGTCCGCGCTCGGGCTACTACATAATGTCTTACTATTTTATATCTACCAATTGATCTAATATCTACTTATTAAATGTAACTGTTGTTAGTAAACTGGGCGAAGCCCAACCAAGTGCCGCACGCAGGGCCTAGCAGCAAAAACCCGCGGAGCGGGTTTTTAACTGCTAGTACTATTGATTATTGTTACTTGAATGTATTCACACGAGATACTCAACATCTCTTTTACAACTTGATTAAGCTTCTAATTCGGCTGTATAAATTCGACAAATAAAATGAATAAATTCGTTAAAAATAGGAATAAATTCTACAAATAAAATGAATAAATTCGTTAAAAATAGGAATAAATTCTACAAATAAAATGAATAAATTCGTTAAAAATAGGAATAAATTCTACAAATAAAATGAATAAATTCGTTAAAAATAGGAATAAATTCTACAAATAAAATGAATAAATTCGTTAAAAATAGGAATAAATTCTACAAATAAAATGAATAAATTCGTTAAAAATAGGAATAAATTCTACAAATAAAATGAATGAATTCGACAAATAAAATGAGTAAATTAATAAAGTAAGTAATAAAAAAAATGAATTAATTTCGATGGGTAAAATAAAGCTAGTTTAAATCTCGAGAAAATATTTCACTAGCGAGATTCTCTAAAATCGCTACAACTTGCCTTCATTGGTTTGAATATTTGCAGCTTGTAGAAAATATATTCCCATTCTCGAAAAGGTGAACCCAGTGAGACGCTATATTATACACGCAGAAAAGGTTGTTGAACCTGGGGAATTCCCTCACATGGTAAGTCACAAAGTATCTTATTATCAAAATTATCGTTAAAAAACCCTACACGTTCCCAACCAAAACACTCTAATATTCAAATTAAGTACCAAAAGTAGCAGTAGATATGCCCAAAACCTTCAATTATCCAAATCTGCAAAGAAAATGGCATTAACAAATCTGATACTAATTTATCAATGAGATCTCAATACAGCAATAACATTCCAAAATGTAACAGTAAACAAAACCAAAACAATTATCTTTTCTTGAGAATTAAATATTTTAGTAATAATACTTATAAAAAAATATTTAATGACACTAAAAAATTAAAGATAGGCTCGAAATCAAAATTTTAGATACGTAGCTAACTGTTTTTTTTAATAGAAGTAACATTCATACAACTTAATAATGTGCTATTTAACTTTTTAACAAAAGTTACTTTCATACTAATTAATATTGTAACTCATACAACTTAACAAATATAAATAATGATATCCCCACTATTATCTAGCCTGTCTCTTTTTGGTGAGGCAAAGTGACAAACTACTAACTTTTTTATGAGCATATTGCATTTTTTTCCACAAAAAGTGACAAACTACCAACTTTTTATGAGCTTATTGTATTCTGTTCCACAAAAAGTGATAAAATACCAACATTTTTATGAGTATATTGTATTCTGTTCCACAAAAAGTGACAAACTACCAACTTTTTTATGAGTATATTGTATTCTGTTCCACAAAAAATATGTAAACTGATACATGAAAAAAATTGTTTGATTCTTATATACCACCTGTACCTTACATTTAAACTATAAGGAATCCACAGTACAGTGGATAAAACAAGTCGATCGCTTAACCATTAATAATTTCTTCATATGAATCGGTTACTTTGTGATGTGACATTATAATTTAAAATTAAAACATTAAAATTTGTAAGTCGATCACCACAGGAACAAATTTGTACACCCCTGCTAGAGTCCAGACGTTTTCTCTATGGAACAACTGTCGAAAGCCATAGATAATATTTAATTAAGTAATTTTTAAAATATTCGCAAATTATTTCAGGTTGCTTTAGGAGAAGTTTCGACAAACACGATAGATTTTCTCTGTGGAGGAACATTAATTTCAGCTAAGTTTGTCCTGACGGCTGCTCATTGTCATAAACAGGATATTAAGTGAGTTTTTTTAATATAAATAAAGATACAATATTGGTACATAAATATATTATCTTCTTTTTTTATTATTTTAAAAATATTTTTTCAGAAATTATCACGCCCGTCTTGGCATCATTGAAATCAACAACATTTATAACTCAACAACTGACATCCCTGTAGATAAGATTATAAATCACCCCAAATACAACTTTAATTATAAAACCAACGACATTTTATTTAGGTGAGTGTATTAATTTAAAACCTTCCTTAAATTATCAAAATTCAGAAATTTAAAAATAAATACAGAAATGGAAAAGTTTAAAATACTGACATGAAATTGTTTTTAAAATAAATAAAAAAACACACAAACTAGTACAAAAAAATTACATAAAATACTTACATTAATTACATAAAAGATTTTAAGATAAAAATTTCCAAAATAATATCGAGAATTTATTAACGTTGTAATTTAAAAAAATACCAAATAATGTTTGATATTGAAATATATTTAAAAACATTTTTTTAACCTTTTACTTTTCAACCATATTGTGATGTCGAACCGAAATGTTGTAGCATTTATAAGAGCTGATAGTTGAGTCTGTGATTTGATGTTGGACCATTGAGTTACATAAATAGAGTCTAGATTCCTTGCAAAATCAGCTTAACATATTGAACGGGGGAGAGGTGTGGTGGATGTCAATGTCGCCAGAATTCTTCCTACCGCGAACGAACACAACGAACGAAAGCCAATTTACTTGACTATTGATTATGGTAAAACCCTATTTACCGATGAAAGGTTATATAATTGTTTTCCAGTACGACTTGTACAATATCTCAGTTAAAATCTGTTAAAAGTGACTTCTAATGTTCTAATGAATCTAGGTTGAAAACAGAGGTGGTCTTAATGCCCAACTTAAAGTTCCCAGCCTGCCTCAACACGGATACTGAACCCAACGAGACACAAATGATAATAGCTGGGTGGGGAAAGACTGGGCCAAAAGGCAGTAAGACGAACTTATTTATGAATAATAATAATAATTATTGGCTAATTTATATAGCGCCGTTTTCGTGAGAAATCATCTCAAGGGCGCTGTACAAATATATTTCTTAAATAGTTAACACTAGAACTACTGACTTAAAACTAGTGACTTACGTCTGAGACTTATATCTAGAGACTTACGACTAAGGCCTATAACTACTATCTTAATAAAATATATATTTACATATATAGAAACTTATAACTAAAATTAACATTAACAATCTAATTTTACAAGCGCAAGAAGAAGGAGGAAGTTCTATTATATTAGGGTGTTTATTTTATTTATTTATTTATTGACGCCCTATTGGGCTTTTAAGTACATAAAAAATTACAAATTTTAAATTACAACAGTATAAAACAAACAATAGAAAATCGAAATAAAATATAATGATTTCTCATACATTATTTACATTTAAAAAGTGGTGGACTAATTTGGCTTTAAATGTATTGAAATTTAAATTAAATATGTCAGCGACATCACTAAGTTCATTGCCCAACCTATGTATTCTTTCTAACACAGAATTCGTAGCGAAGTTATTGTTGTAGAATAAAATATTCCGTCTAGTATATTTTGGAGGTATATGTAAAGATAGCAAGTTTATAGTGTTAGGGCAGTCTAACCTTGAATGAACAATTTTATATAATAAAAGGAGATCAAATATTTTTCGCCTTTCAGATAATTTCGATAAAATTAGTTTTTATTATTAGCTGGAAATATAGCTTAAATGGATGAATGAAATTAATCGCAAATCTTTAACTCATTTAAATGATTCATCTGCCAACAATTAAACCGATTGACGTGTTATATTCTCGCTTATATTAGAGTGTATGTGTGCGAATCTATTTTATAATATATGTCATTATGTTTCGACAGACGCCCAGGTGGGTAATCACGGTAACCAATAATGTAAGTAATAATTAATACATGCATATGTATGTATTAATTGTACTCGCTTGCCCCTTGTCGAAACCAATAGAAGCATAGGCAGGTGGTCACTGCAATCAATAATATTTCTGATGACTTGTGTAGGTATTATTAGCGCCTTGACAATTAGGCGCCCGGTGCGGACTGCTACAATTGCGCCCACGTAAGGCCGGCCCTGTGTATTGATTTTATGGTTCCATGGCAACTCAGGATAGTAGCAATTCAATACTCTTTTGAAAAGTGATTCTAATAAAAAATATGCTTGATATTGTTTTGTTACTGTCCTGACAGGAACATGGAACTAGTTTAAACGGTTCCATGATAACTCAACACAGTTACAATTCAACACACTTTTAAAAAGTGATATAAAGTTATGAAAAGTTGCCATGGAACCAATATCGCAACGAATTCTAATAAAACATATGCTTTATATTGTTTTGTTACTGTCCTGACAGGAACATGGAACTAGTTTAAACGGTTCCATGATAACTCAACACAGTTACAATTCAACACACTTTTAAAAAGTGATATAAAGTCATTAGAAACGATGAAATTTTTTTTAACCTAACCTAACCTACTTAACCCAGTTAATAAAGTTTTTTTTTCATCACTTTCCATGACTTTATATAACTTTTTAAAGATGTGATGAATTATCATTGTGATGATTTATCCGGTCACCAGTTTAAACATAACAATTAAAGATATCAACATCGAATACCCCAGAATTGTTTTTGATTTTCAATTAAATATTTTATCAATTTACAATATTCGAAAGCCTCTACATATATTATTACTAAATTTTGTTAAATTGATAGTGTTTTGTTTAATATGTTTTTTTTTTCGAGGTCTTTATCATTAATGAGATCTTTTTTTTAAAATATTTTACAAAAAATTCAAATTTACTTCTGAAGGCAACAGTAACCAGAACATCGTTGAATTACTGCAAGGACAAATTGACTAAAGCGAGGTTATCCGAGGGTCAGATTTGTGCAGAAAACCAAACGACCAATGCCGACACGTGCCAGGTAGATTTTTAATATTTTTTTTAAAGACAATCGAATAACCTAACAATATTTGAATACCTTCTATTCCTGACTTATTTGCCGAATGCTTTGGCGAAGTTTATAAAGCAAACTCATCCAATAACCAAATACCTCAATTCAACTCCAATATTTCTATTGATTTTAACGACCTTGTTATTGATGAAATCGATGTTCAGCGTAAAATTAAATTATTAGATACTCAGAAATCCGCTGGCCCGGACACCATACCTGCAATTTATTTAAAAAACTGTGTATCTAACTTAAAAGGTCACCTAACCAATATATTTAATCTTTCATTAGCATCTGGCCTTTTCCCACAAAAATGGAAGACCAGTTTCCTTAGTCCCATCTATAAAAAAGGCGATAAAACCGATGCTTCTAATTACAGAACTATTTGCATACAATCAGCAATACCTAAATTGTTTGAATCCGTATTTCTATCAAAATTTATTTTGCAGGCTCGTAAAATCATTTCCCCTCACCAACATGGATTTATATCCGGTAGATCTACACTTACAAATTTAATTATATACGAAAAATATATATCAGATAATCTAAATTCAAAATTGCAAACGGATTCAGTTTTTTACAGATTTCAGCAGAGCGTTCGATAAAGTTTCTATAAAAATCTTATTAAACAAACTAGAAGTGTATGTTCTTTTTTTTTGTTATTTGTTTTTTGGGGTGTTATGCCGTGTTTGCGCTAACTTCTTCTTTAGCCAACGTTTCGGACAACATTGCAGTGTCCATCATCAGGGCAGATGTGATATTTGTTGGCAACACGGTATCACAACCTCATACATAAGCTCACATTTTTACACAACCTCAAATAACACATCTGCCCTGATGATGGACACTGCAATGTTGTCCGAAACGTTGGCTAAAGAAGAAGTTAGCGCAACACGGCATAACACTCCAAAAACAAATAACAAAAATACTTTTGGCCGTGAAAATCTTAAATCATATTTTTAGAAGTATATGGGATAAAAGGAAATCTACTAAAATGGCTTGAGACCTATTTGACATCTAGAAAACTGTACGTTAAACTATCTAACCATATTTCACACGAAATTGAAGCTTCAAGTGGGGTGCCTCAAGGTTCTCATCTAGGTCCGATTCTTTTTTTGCTATTTATCAATGACATTGTTACAATATTTGAAGGTATCCATTTCCTATTGTTTGCTGATGACCTGAAAATTTACACTATTATAAGAAATTTAATGGTTTGTCTTGTATTGCAAAAAAACTTGGATCGATTATATAACTGGTGTAACATAAATGATTTATTTTTAAACATTAACAAATGTTATTCTATAAGTTTTTCTCGAAATAAAAATCCAATACTTTTTCAATAACAATGTGAATCTTTCTACAGTAACATTAATAAAAGATCTGGGTGTCGTTTTTGATAACAAGATGATATTCGTCCCCCACATCGATGCAATCACGAATAAAGCACTTAAATGTCTCGGATTTGTATTAAGAACGTCCAAAGATCTAATGTATACTAATACACTCAAAACATTGTACATCACACTTGTCAGAAGCATTCTTGAGTATAATTCCTCTCTCTGGTCGCCTCTATACAATGTACACTCACACAAAATTGAAAGAATACAACAAAAAATTTTAAGGCATATAAATTACATATTCCATTAGAAAATTTAAATTATAAATATTTAATGCACTTGCTTAAACTACCTGAATTATCACAGCGAAGAAAAATCTGTGATGCTTTATTATTATTTAAAATTATCAACGGTTATTTGGACAGCCCTGAACTAGTGAATATGATAAATTATCAAGTTCCTAATAAGTACAACACTAGACTTCATGCTCCATTTAATATAGTTGCTTCTCGCACTAATTTTATGTTCAACTCTTGTCTTCAGAGATTGCATCGTGTGGGGAATGATACATGCTCTGTTGATATATTTTTTAATAAAAACCTCGCTTCCTTTAAAAAGCGTATATGTATGCAGATACTAAGCAAAAATCCTGTTGATTGTTAACAAAAACAAACTTAATACTCTGTAACTATTTTCATAATACTTACCTACTTCTTTTTGTATGTAATTGTTGTGTGCATAATAATAACAAACTTACGTACATTTATAATAGCAAAAAAAAAAAAACAAATTATATATTTTAAATTACAAGAATATAACCTACTTTTATAAATCGCTAGAAAATGTTTTACACCACTGCCAACCGGTATGCTTCGAGTATGTTTGTAATTATGTTTTGTGTAATATTGTGACAATTATAATTGCTGAATGTACTGTAGCCTGAGCCCAAATAAGTATTTTCTGGTTGAACTCCTTTATACAATATACAATTTACTTATAGTATACTAATACCTACCTGTGTTGTGCCTACTTATGTATTTCATGCTCAGCTTATTATTTTATTTACTATGTTATATTTCTTATGATGCTATATACTTGTTATAATGCTCCTGTATGATTTACCTTGCATGTAAAAGCCGTCAAGGCGAGAACAAACAAATAAATAAATAAAATAAAAATTGTCATGTATCACATTTAGCCATTCACATATAATTTTGTAATTGTTAACCTTTGATTATATGACATTTATATAATCAAAGTTGTTAACATACCTACTAGTTTATTTCTCTTTTATTGCAATGAATTAACTCTACCTTAACTTATCTATTCACCTACCTACCTTTCATATTATGTTTACTTTTATTTTTATTTTTACAGTCTATCTTTTTCCATTCAAAAATGTTTCTGTATGTAATGTTATGTAAAAGCTTGTTATGTAAAAAACTTGTTATGTAAAAGCCCACCAGGGCGTTGAAATTAATGAATAAATTAATTAATGAATAAATTCCACCACAGTAAGCGGAAAATGTTGCTTGTGTCGTTATGGAGGAAGGGCGATGTGTTAGGACTGTTGGGTGTTAGGTATAACTAGCGTCTTGACAATTCGGCGCCCGGTGCGGACTGCTTCAATTGCGCCCACGTAGGTCCGGCCCTGTGTATAGATTTTATGCTTCCATGGCAACCTGGAAAAGTAGCGATTGAATACACTTTTGAAAAGAGATACAAAATCATTAATAGTGATGAAACATATTGAAACTAATTTTAATAATAATATGGTAGGTACTGTCTTGTTACTGTCCTGACAGGAACATGGAAATAAATTATGTACAGCAGTATAAATACTCGTATATATATATATATATATATATATATATATATATATATTTGTAATAATGTATTTTTTAAAAAAAGTCCATTAACCCCACAAAAGGAAATTATTTTCCTCAGGGCCTATGTCTTCCTTGGGGATGCTGGGTATAGGGTATTTTTAAGGAAAAGAGAGGAAGTTCTTGGAAAGAAAAAATAAAAATGGTTGGGTAGGAATCTAGGGATCAGTGTATCCAGGAGTGAAGGACATATAAATATATCCTTTCCACTGCGGCGCCAGGCGATGGGTCAAGAAACCACTTAGAGAGGTCAAAGAGTCCCCCAAAGCAGCCTCTCCCGATCTGGCACGCCACGCAGCTGGTGGGCAGGCGCATCCTGAACACACCTCACCCGATGAACCCTGCTAAATCACCAAACGTAGCTAACCACTTGGGGTGACTTGTGGCAGAGGTGTTGGTTATTCAATAAATGGTTCTCAAACCCGCCTCTCAAATTATATTCGGGAAAGTCAAAATTATACAATAAAATTTAATTTAACTAATTAAAAGGGGAGTTCAATGAAAGTATACATAGATTTTAAACAGACGTAACAAAACAGACATTTCAATTAACACAGTTAATTGAAAAATATTTTATAAACACACAGAGCAGAACTTAGCAGTTCCAAAGAAAGGTGGTTAATAAAGCTGCAGGGATAATATCTTTTAAGAGTTTTTTCAATATTTTTTTGATTGTTACTGAAAGTTTTAGGTTACTACGTAATGCGTGTATTGTGTATATGTGATGTATTTGGAGTTAATTCCAAATTTAGTCATGTGAGTAGATGATGATGAGTGTATTTGATTTTATGATCATGCTTTGCGCTGATGAATGTCGGAATTAAAGGCTGTTTTGGTGTTGGTGTGTGTCAAATAAATTACAATTGTATGATAAGCTTAAATACAGCATTATGCAAAATTACGCAAATAAACAATTATAAAAGAAAGTGTTATGCGGTGAAGATATATTTGTTTCTTCGTAATTATTATTTATTATAGAGTGGAGACGGTTTACATATTGTTCCCGTGAGCACTTAGGTCATAGACCCATTGTAATATCTTCCAATTTACCTCACTCCCTTAACAATCACCCGGTCGCATTTATAAAGTTCACCGGGGTTGTCATTAAATATGAGACTATATCTACTGGTTCCACAATCTCTTCCCAGGTCTCACCTCTCCTCTCCACTCCCCTTGGTTCTTTGAAGGCCCCACCAACATGAGGACCTTATTTCTCCTCTTCACTCCTCCTTATTTCCCTGTAGGCCTCAAGGTGGAAAAGGGCTTGTTTCTCCTCTCCACTCCCCTTTATTTCCCTGTAGGCCCCACGAGAGAAGAGTGCCTTATTTCTCCTCTTCATTCCTCCTTGTTTCCCTGTAGGCCCCGTGAGGGAAGAGGGCCTTGTTTCTCCTCTCCACTCCCCTTTGTTTCCCTGTAGGCCCCACGAGGGAAGAGTGCCTTATTTCTCCTCTTCATTCCTCCTTGTTTCCCTGTAGGCCCCGTGAGGGAAGAGGGCCTTGTTTCTCCTCTCCACTTCCCTTTGTTTCCCTGTAGGCCCCACGAGGGAAGAGGACCTTGTTTCTCCTCTCCACTCCCCTTTATTTCCCTGTAGGCCCCACGAGAGAAGAGGGCCTTATTTCTCCTCTTCACTAATCCTTGTTTCCCCGCAGGCCCCACCCCGTGTAATTTATTTCGTTGGTAGTTTCTCATAACGTTTTGTTATTCTGTTGAATGTGAATGTGGAACAAGTTGAATCCTTTTTGTGGTATAAATTTCTAATACATACCCTACGCGTTTTGTATTGCTTTTTAATATGTTACTAAATACTGTACACTGTTTGTATTTTAAAGGGAGATTCCGGTGGTCTGCTGAAAATTTCAATCGGAAACGGACATTATAATCTGTACAAGGTGATCGGCGTGACTTCCTATGGAAAATCTTGTGGAATCGGAAATCCTGGTGTTTACTCGAATGTTTCATTTACCTGGACTGGATAGTGAAGACAGTATGGCCAGAAGGGGTTAAGTAAACATTGTTATCTGTTTGGATTTGTAGTTGGATAAATACCTCCCTATCTCAACTGTTCTTCCTTTCCTTATAATGCAAATGATCTTTTATTTATTCCGTTCATCCTGTAAGACTCATATTCACTATTCTTTTTTATAAAAGATCCTGTTTTTCTCCTCGCCTCATATTTTTTTCCTAATGACCAATTTCTCTTATTCCAATCCTTAAAATATCGTTCACTTCTTCCATCCAAAAAAAGGCGCAGATTTATTTCTTCCATTCCTGAAAAGTCCGAGGTTCACTTCTCCCTTTCATTGAATGTCCCGGTTCACTCCTCCTTTTCCTTGATAGTCCCAGGCTCACTTATTCCTTTCCTTAAAAGGTCCATATTCACTTTTTTCAATCCTCAAAAGTCCCGGTTTCCCTTCTTCCATTCCTTAAAAGGCCCAAGTTCGCTTCTTCCGTTCCTTAAAAGTCCGAGGTTCACTTCTTCCTTTCATTAACGGTCCCAGGTTCACTTCTCCCTTTCCTTGAAAGTCCCAGGTTCACTTGTTCCTTTCCTTGAAAGTCCCTGGTTCACTTTTTTTTCCTTAAAACTCCCAGGTTCATTTCTGCCTTCCCTTGAAGCCACTTGTTCACTTCTTCCTTTCGTTGAAATTTCTAGACTCTCTTCTTCCTTTACTTATTCTATCATTAAAGAACCTTGGTTAACTCTTTTCCCTACCTAAAAAACTAAGATCACTATTTTTTGGCTAAAGTACCTAGATTTACTTTTTTATTTCCTCAAAAGACCCTGGTTTATTGTTTCCTTACCTGAATGACCCAGGCTACATGCGTTTATGGCAAAGGGTCGAGGTAATGTATGAGGTGATTTGTGACCGACATGTATTAGTTTGGCTATTTTATAAATCCTCAAGTGATACCTTGGCGCAAGGAATAATTCTGCTCAAGTTTGCAAATAATAATAACGATATCATTATACGAAACATTCATGTCGTCAAAAGGTCTGGTCCCTCGACAGGAGGGCCCGATTAAAATGTTATATTCACAATAATTGATTTCATACACTTTACATATGTTGTCCTTTTGATTTATTTGATAGTTGGGAATGCGTTATGCGGCCCGTCAGTACGAATCCAATGAAGGGAACTAGCCTCCGAGTTTGGTGCAATATTATAGAGTAAATAATAATAATTTATCTTAAGTAGGATGATTGATTCAGCCTTTGTTGATGATGTTACGGGTGTTCAGTTCTAAGTTTTTTGGTCATGGTTCCAAATCTGTTTTTTTGTATACTTCTTCGGGAATTTCCCTTTTTTCAAATTTTTCATTTCATATTTTGTATACTTTGTATATTGAATTATTGTACTTATTTTAATTGTTGTAATTATTGTACTTGTTGTAATTATTATACTTTTTGTAATTATTGAACTTTTTGTAATTATTGTAATTGTTGTAATTATTGTACATGTTGTAAATATTGTACTTGTTGTAATTATTGTACTTGTTGTAATTATTGAACTTGTTGTAATTATAGTACTTGTTGTAATTATTTAATTCTCATTCATCTAGATTTTTATTAAACCATTTATTATTTACTGTAACTTTGTATATTTCAGTCTATAAAAAAAACGTCGAGAACCTATTATTTTATCTTTTTTTTTCATCAACTAAAATGTTTAAAAAAACGATTGCAGCCGGGTGGCATTTAAAAGCACAATAAACGCTTTGTAGTAAAAACTAAACAAACTGAAAAAATAAACCCAAATACATAAAATAAACATAGCCACCGAATATTTAAAATTTCACAGCAAAAAATTCAAATTCGAAACAAAAAAGTTATATTTTCCTCAAAATCTACTCCAAATGTGATGCAGATTTATAAACTTCGCATTTCTACCTACTACAGATTCTACACTATACATATATTTTAAATGAAATAATTGTACTTATTTGTTTATATTTTGTTATAGAGATAAAACTTTAGAATATGCCTAACCAATCACTGCATCAATGAATGCTTCCAGGGCCGGCCCTGAACCAAACTGCATCTGGCCATGCTAATACTTCCAAAGCTCTGTTTTATGGTATCATCAGCATCATGGCTCCTTAGCAAATTGCTCCAATAGCGTCTGCACAAAAGTGTTTGGTAGGATATGAAATCAGAATGAGTTTGTACGAAGTACTCAAATACGGAAATGGGGTGTTGAGGTGTCCCACCTCTAATGACATGAGATGTCGCAATATTTTCGTATCCGAGAGGGGAGCGGAATTTAAGCGGGAATTATACTAAGTGCCAAACACGTCATACTTATGCATGTATTACTGTTGTTTGAGTAAAGCTGTTTCTCTCAACTGGCTCCAGGCGTTTGGAAGCAGTTGCTACTCTTGTGCGGTATTCACATGATAAATAATAATAATAAAAACAACCTACAACCCGCCCCTCTCCCCCCACACCTCTTTCACCAAACCCCATTCATTCCAACTTCCCCTCAACGTCCCCCTTAAGAGCAGTTGGGAATCTTACGCGGTATTCACATAATAATAAATAATAACATAAATCCCTCCCCCCCTTCTCTCTCCATTTCCCTCAACCATCCCTCACCACCAGTCAACCCCCTCCCATGTGATGTGATTGCAATGTAATGCCACTAAACCAACCGCCTCACCACCTCAAGACTCTGGTTCAAAAATGTCCCGTGCACAAAATGTAGTACCAATACACCAACCAACTGACCACCTTACGATTCTGGTACAAAAATGTCCCATGCACGAAATGTAGTGCCAATAAACCAGCCACCTCACGACTCTGGTACAAAAATGTCCTATACATGAAATGTACTGCCAATACACTAACTACCTCACCACCTCACGACTCTGGTACAAAAACATTCCATACACGAAATGTGGTGCTAACACACCAACCACCTCACACCTCATTTGTAGTAATACAAAGAGGTGGGACAAATACATATTGTGAGAAGTTGGGACATTTTGCGAATTATTTATGGAACATTTGTAGTGATCTTCTACGACGTACGTAACACTACTGCATAGGACCGGCCCTGGCTGCATCAAATAATCTCCTATATTAAATAAATAATTCGTCATAATATTTTAAAGCATAACTTCCAAACGCGTATTTCCTAAAACATGTAAATAAAAGCCACTGTGAACGCGTAGATTATAACGTACGTTACGTTTAACCTTACGTTACGTTTAACCTTACGTTAGGTTTCGTGGAGCTAGATAATACACAGTAACGATTGAAAATGAGGAGGGGAAAAGTGATCACTGTAAATATTTCAAACGAGGAAAATAAATGTTAACCGGTTTGAGACGTCGGATCAACTAACAACCTTATCCTTGACAAATCAGCAGCTTATTGCCAGTTGATAGACGATAGTCAAAAGTGGCAGATCACTTGAAAAACACCTGCTACTTAAGCGATTATTGGTAGCGTTATTTATAATTGGCTTATGCGAAATAACTTTATACTCAAATCCACTTTATTTTCGCATTAATATAGTCACGTGAATCATGTTTTACCTGTTCATAACCTTTGGAATGATTATGTTATCTGCTGCCGTTGTGGAAAGTAAGTATACATTTTTACTAAAAAGAGTTTAGGATATGATTTTGGTGAACGTGTATCAATATACAAATATCATTGTGGTATCAATATCAGGGAATCTATTCCAGAGTCTCTACCACGAATTACTCGCTATGCGCCATCTACGAACGAAAATCTCTACGACTTTTGTCATAAGTTCTAAATTTATACATTCTTGAGTGTCGCACGGTTGAAGAGATGACTGTGTTGGCAACCCTGTGAATATTGTCTATGTTTCTGATGTGTTTGAGGTTTCTATGGAGTTAATTTGAAATGTCAAAAACAAACCGTTGCCGCGTCGTTCTGTCAACGTTTTTATTTGCTACCGCACTTTTTCTGAAATGAATGGCGGTAGTGGATACATATCGAATTTTTTTTTAATAATTTTAATAACCTTTTTTTTAATAAGGCAATTCACCAGGATGCAATGAGATTTTGACAGTTTTGCCGATCTCTACTGCTTCGACCCACTCGTTGTTTAAGTCGAATGAATTTTGACGGATGGCGTGTAGTATGTACTTTCGGTGAGACTCAAGAATAACAAACTCTACCAGTGTATGTACTTTCGGCGGAAATTGCGAGCGATCGAGACTGGGGAATAGATACCCAGTAGTGCAATAATTAGTCATCTCACTCAAATCTTAAAATATACAAATACATCCTGCATATGTTTGTGCTTCCCGAAGTCGAACAGTACCTATATTCAGGATATCGCTGAAAATTTCAAAGTTTTTTCTTATTAGTGCCAGGAGTTTTAAGAGAGTGGATTGAATGGTACAAAAAGTCGAATACATAATGCAATATCTATGCACCGGAATGAGATACGGAGTCGAATTAAATTCGATGTAATGTAGTTTTGAATAGTAACATTTTAGTATAGAGGAGTTAATGGTGAAAGAAGTCTGAGACGCTCGAGAAATACATTAATAACAGCGAAGCATTGCGGTATCCACTAGTCTGAAATAAAAGTTATCTAATACCATTATTGAAACATACACCAATACCAAATACCCTATAGGTAATATGAATAATACCTCCAACTTCTTACAATATTTTACGTTCATAAATTATAGAAATCGAAAAAGAAAATGTAACACGATTTTACTTATTTTTTGGTCATACATAAAAAATACTAAAACGGTTATTAACTCTGTCTTTGATGTTTTAGAAAGATAATAAAATACATATATAATTGTGAAAATTTTTCTTTTAATTTATTATTTTTAGATTTGGCTCGTTTGTTATTTATTAATTAAATGAATGTAATTTAATGAGAACTACACACATTGCTGATAACCGTTTTTGTTTCAACGTTTTTTGGCACTGTTGTATTCGTACAAACAGGTGTCTAACTCGTCTTGGAAGGAGTTTATAAATAATTAGTTCTTTTAGATTAATCAGGGATTTATTATTATTCCGCGTATAAATGGTGACTCGATAGTTGACCTAACTAGAAGCTGGCTAATTGGAATCTGGAACAGTAAGTTTATCTGAGAGCCTTCCCACTGGCGCTGGCGAATACTGGCCACTGGCTCCATCTTGTGGACTTCCACGGAAGCTCTATGCACTGCCATCTGTTCGTGCATCCATGAAGCTCTTACTTCCCAACAAGCACCCGTTATCGGTGTTTGTAATTATTACATCCGTAAACTGCACACAAAAAACTTATTTTTTGAACTTTTTTTAGATATTTATACCAAAATACAAATAAGGCAGCGCAAAATAATACCACCAAGTACTAAATAAATTCAATTTGACGCCATTGAAAGGAATTTCAACATCAATAAGCTAAACTAACGCCTCACGTTGTTGATACTGCCAATATTTTACTGAAGTTAAACGTATGAATACTAGGGTATTTGCCAACACAAAACTGATTTCATTCTATCAAATATATTTACTTCTAATTTTTCAAATAATGTAACTGACGAAATTAACCTTAAATGTAATTTATGTTAAAATAATACATTTGTAAACTAGCCTAGGATATATATAATAGTAAAATATAATAATATAATAGTAAAATATGTCATGGTATAACTGAAAGTATTCTAGATTATGTATATACATATGTATTATTTTAACAACAGAATAGTCAACACTATAATTTACATGTAAAAACATTATCATATTGGAATGTCCTAAAACGGGCAATCGCCTAGTTGGACATTTTAAGATCATTAATTGTATTATGTAATATTTACAAACAAACAAACAATAAACAAACAAACAAACAAACAAACAATATCTCTAGTGAAACAGGCACAGTATAATAATACTTTTGTAAATGAGCCCAGTACACTCAAGTGCTGGTGACACGAGGGTGTCCACAGGGAGGGGTCTTATCACCCTTGCTGTGGAGCCTGGTGGTGGACAACCTCATCCGGAAACTCAACAACAGGGGCCTATATACGCAAGGGTATGCGGATGACATTGCAACCATAATAAGGTGTTGGGATGCAGACACAACCCGAGGCCTCATACAGTCAACACTGGCAACAGTGGAAGAATGGTGTGAAGAAACAGGACTGTCAGTCAACCCAGACAAGACAGAACTAGTAATCTTTACACGTAAAAGGAAACTAGAAGGATGGAGCAATCCAACCTTCTATGGAAAGGAATTAGAACCCTCTGACACGGTTAAGTACCTCGGAGTCATCATAGATGCCAAACTGAGCTGGAAAAACCAGGTGGAAACTGTAGGCAGAAAGGCCTGTGCTCTAATGTGGGCAACTAGGCGAATCTGCGGCAGAACGTGGGGTCTCAAACCTAAAATGATGCAATGGCTTTACACAGCCGTTGTAAAACCAAGGATCATGCACGCAGCCCTGGTCTGGTGGAGGAGAACAACACTGAAAACAGTGATGGTCACACTCAATCACATATAGGGACTTGCATGCAGAAGCATCACAGGAGCCATGAGAACCACTCCAATACTAGCCATGGGAGTGCTGCTGAACCTACCCCCACTAAACATAGAAATATAGGGGGCGGCGATGGCGGCAGCCTACAGGTTACATTGCAATGGCCAATGGAGAGGAGATTTACCCAGAAACAGTCACACGGAGATAGGAATAAGACTGAGGGCAATTAGTCTGACAACTGGGATGAAGCAGGACGGCAAGCAAGCCGAATACTTCTTCGGACAGCTGTTTAAAGTGACGTACCCCACAAGGGAGGAATGGGACACAGTCCCAGGTCCAAACTCCAAACAGGAACTATTCTGGTTCACAGACGGGTCCAAGATGGAGGAAAGAACAGGGGCCGTGGTCTGTCTACAGGGATCTAAGAGGGAACTCAGTATACCTCTAGGAATGCACTGCACTGTGTTTCAAGCTGAGATGAAAGCCATTTTAGCCTGCGCACAGGAGAATATGAGTATCGGGTACAGAAATAAGAACATAAATATATGTTCGGATAGCCAGGCGGCCTTATTGGCACTGGAAAGTAACCGATGCGACTCCAGACTGGTGATGGAATGCAGGACTATCCTTATAGAACTGGCGACCATCAATAAAGTAACCCTGCTCTGGGTACCAGGACATATTTATTTATTTATTTATTTATTTACGGACAAATAGTCCATTAACAACATATTAATTACACGAATAAGTTTTATAAACAGAGATGACAGTGAAAGGAGAGCATATATAAATGAGGAGCGAAGACAATAATAATGACAATAATAATATAAAAGTAAGAATGGGAGATAATAATAAGTCAAAGCATGAAGATGGTTCAAAGGGCATTAGACATTAGACATTGCGTATTGACTGTCGAAAGTCATTTAGGCATATACCACAAAATTCAATGCTTTGACTTGACAGTGAGTTGACAAGTCTCGACATTCTGGACAAAGGAGAATGGTATCCATAATTGGTAGAATGTTGATTGACCAACAGCAATTCATTATTTCGGAGTCTACGGGAAGGGATGTTGAATTGGATAAGTTGCAACAAAGCAGGTGAGTCTGTAATACCATTGATAATCTTAAATATGCAAATCAGATCAGTGTCCCTTCTACGTTTCTCCAAAGAAGAAATGTTTAAAGTTTGTTCAACTTCATCATATGAGTACTCTCCTCTTTCAAGACCCAACCTCCAAGCGATTCCTCGTAGGAAGCGATGTTGTACGGATTCTATGTGACAAATGTGGATAGCATAGAAAGGAGACCAAATAACACTAGCGTATTCAAGGTGAGGGCGAACTAACGAGCAGTAAAGAGTTTTAAGGGTACTTATATGTTTAAAGTCAGAGGTTATTCTATGAACGAAGCCGAGTAGTTTAAGTGATTTGTTAACAATGTTGTTAATGTGCTCACGGAAAGAAAGTTTGCAGTCTAGAGTGACCCCAAGATCCTTGATAGATGTTACAGTAGATAAACAAACATTGTTTAATTTATAATCAAACTGAATAGGTTTTTTGGTTCTATAAAAGGACAAAATTTTACATTTATCAACATTAAGTTCCATGCAGTTTATTTTGCACCAATTATTAAACGAGTCAATATCACGTTGAAAATGTAAGCAGTCAAGGTAGGATTTAATTATCTGAAGAATCTTATTATCATCCGCAAAAAGCCAGAAGCGTGTATGAGAAAAAACTTTGGTGATATCGTTAATAAAAAGGTTGAAGAGAAGCGGGGCCAAATGAGCTCCTTGGGGAACGCCGGACGTTACGTCAATGTTAAAGGATTCAAAGTTGTTTATTTTAACCCTTTGTTTTCTATCGCTCAAGTAAGAGCGAAGGAATGATAACAACGGGTTTCTAATGCCTATAGCATAAAGTTTGGCCATGAGAATCGAGTGATTTACTTTATCAAAGGCTTTGGAGAAATCAGTATAGAGTACGTCAACCTGAGTGTTGTCTTCCAAGGCTTTAACAATGGTATTTGTAAAGGACAATAAATTAGTTGTTGTAGATTTCGCCGATCTAAATCCATGCTGTTCATCAATCAGAACATTTTTGAATATAGGAGTGATTATCTTTGTAATTATCGACTCAAATATTTTTGGAATACAAGATATAATTGATATTGGTCTGTAATTTTCAATGTTTGACTTGTTCCCGGATTTAAAAATGGGTCGAATATATGAAATTTTCCATGAATCAGCAAATGTTCCAGATGAGAGTGATAAGTTGTACAACATACAAATTGGGATAGATAATGAATATTTACATTCTTTTAGCAAGATTTCTGGAATGCCATCAGGTCCGGTACTTTTTTTGTTAGAAAGTTTACTTAAAGATTGGTATACCTCTACAAGTGAGATTTGGCAATCATTCAAGTCAATGTTGTAGTCATAGTTGAGTGGAGGAATGTTGCATGAGGCACCAGAATATACAGAGGAGAAGTGTTTAGCAAAAAGGTTGGCGATGTCAAGACCGTTAGTAGCATGAGTTTCATTAAAGTGCATACTAGAAGGAAGATCATTATCAGTACGCTTTTGCGCAACAAATTGCCAAAATTGTTTAGGGTTTTGCATTAATTTTGACTCAGTAACTTCTACATAAGATTTATAGCATTTGGCTGATTCGATTTTGGACAGTTCCCTTAAATGAGAAAATTTTCGATACAAGTTTAAGTTGCCAGTGTTTTTAAATAGCTTATGAGTTTTCTTTTTTCAATTATTAACTGTTTGAGTTTTGAGCTAAACCAATTTGGAAACTTGGGTTGATAGTAACATCCCTTAGGAACAAACAAATCTATAGCGCGTGAGACGCATTCATTAAATTTAAATACAGCGTCATTAATATCAGATTTTAAAAATAGTACTGACCAATTAATCTGGGAAAGAAATTTGTTCATATTAGAGTAGTCACCATTAAGATATTTGTAGTGATAAGAGGCACTTGGTTTCAGAGAATCTAATTGGAAGAAATTAGTGATGTTAATAGAGAGAGGTGGATGATATTTATCTATAGGTAACAAAGAGACATCAGCTTCACTTACTATGATATTTGGTATGCTAGAAAAAATTAAATCTAGGCAAGAACCTAGATAGTTAGTGACTGGATTTACTTGAAACAGATTCAAGTAGGCAAAAAAATTTACAATTTCAGTAGCTTGTGGGGAAAGATTTCTAGTAGGAGTTTTGACACCTTGATTGTCGTTCAGCCACAATATTTTAGGTAAATTATAATCGCCACAAATAAATAAGGAATCAGCGTTTCTAGAAACATGTTCAGTTAAAACAGTATGTGACTTATAGACTTCTATCGACGAGGATGGAGGAATGTAAACACAACCGAGTACAAGTTTTTTGTTACCTAATAGAACACATAGAAACAATTGATCAGACACATTGTTAGATGACTCTAGAATATAGCAATGGTATTTCTTGTTTACACATATCATCACTCCACCACCTTTACATTTCGCAGAAGAAGTAGAACGGTCACTACGAAAAATGTTATAGTCAAAAAATCCCAGCTCAGCAGATGAGATATTATCGGAGAGCCATGTTTCAGTAAAAAATATAAAGTCATATTGACACACACTGACGTTACAGCGAATGGTGTTCAGTTTTGTGTTTAGGCCACGAACATTTTGATAGTACATTGAGAAGGAATTATTCACAGAACGATTGATCAGGTTCAACCTAAAAAATTAATCCGAGAGAGTTCACGTCTTTCAGCAGCCTGGCGGGCGGGGCAGTCCTGAGCTCCAGTATTGTGAGAAGCCGGTTTCCTGAAGAAGGTGCAGGTGGCGCATACTGGTGATTTCACCTTATTGGGGCAGGCATCACGGTTGTGGCCAACTTTGGCACAGTGGGGACAGGTAGGTAAGTCAGTTTGGCACTTTGAAGCTGTGTGACCATATAATTGACAGTGGCCACACTTTAAACTATCTACCCAGTCTCTTACTCGGTGTAGTTGCCAGTCTATGACAAGTTTAGTTCGCGATATTAAAGAGTGACGCACAGATGGAGGGACTCTAAAAATGTGGATGCAGTTTCCAGTGCGAGGGCCAGATTTATGGGAAAAAGACATAGTCAATTTTAAGTTCTCCAAAGATAGACCAGTGTCGTTGGAAGATTGAAGATGAACGGCACTTATAATTTTCCCTAGGGTCTTTGGGAGTATCTCCCCCCCCCCTCCCCCCATTTACATTTCTTCGAGGGTACTCTCGGAAAACTGGCTAAGGGACGCGGGTGCTTGGGATCGTTGTGGCCAGGCCGCTTGCCACGCTCATTCTTGCCGGGACCGCCCCGTGATAGTGGGGTAAACTGCCCTCGATACGCGGCTTGTATATTTTTATGTTTCAATCATACTTCCACTTATAAAATTTGTGCTCCTTATTTATTATTTAATTTTAGATGCCAAACCACCAGGCGAACACATTTTATATGTGTTCTTATTTTGTGTTACTATTAATGTAAGTATGCATACATTATTTCGTACTAACAATCATGCATGCAGGGACATTGGAGGGTCTAGAATCGTTTTAAAATAAATGTAGCTTCTTTTTACAAAAAAAAATTAGAGTCCTGACGTGTGCGGCTAAGGAGGTTAAACAATCAGTTTCCTCACACAGCCGTCGGGAAAGGGTGGGTCCCCTCCAATGGCACTTATAATTTCCTCTGCCGAAATGTCTTGAGGGAGGTTGTGGATGGCGATGCGAGGGAGGCGATTTGGGGCAATGGTTGCTTTTAATCCCGCTTCGTTAAGCGCCGGAGCGTTCGCGAGTTTATCTGCCTCAGCAGAAGTGCTGGGGTGTATTAACACCCCACCATTTTTTAGTTCTCGCATTCCAGTGACTCGGATGCCCAGTTTACTGGGATTGATAGCATTTTTCAGCGATTTTAGGGTCGTCTCGGAATTGTCTGTTGACTGGTGAATTATTACCGAAGGTCTGGCAGGTCCTGGAGGAGCATTATTTCTGGTTATAGGTGGTAGTTGGGGAAAATTTTCCAGTTCAGCTCTCGATTGATGCTCTACAGTTGAGATTTGAACACGATTGTTTATCTTTCTTAAAATTCTATTTTCACCGGAAATTTCAGCCATTTTTGCCGCCATTTCGCTAATTACACCTAATATAGTTATAGTCTTAGGATTCAATTTACTCATTTTTTCTTTGCTCAGTTTCGTTGTAGCATCATTAATACAGTTTTGCATCTGTTTTACCGCTTCCGTAGCTTTGGATATGTATATCTGGGGATCCATCTTGAGTTTTGATTGTAAATAAGAATTTACGAAAAATTTATTTATCACAGCTTGAATCACCGTCTACTTCAAAAAGTGTCTATGGTTAACTCAACTGTCAAAATCACTTTTAGAACTTGAAATTCACGTAGATTATTAAGATGGCGAAAAACTAATTTTCGCAGGAGAATAAACGAATATTTCTCCACAAAATGATGTATCACATATGTTGGGGACGGATATAGCACCGTCGCAACGCGGAATGATAGGAAATGGAAAGGTTCGGAATGCCGACTTACCCTTTTCTATTCTTCCACGGTTTTCAATCCTTCTTTGCGCTGGTTCACAACAATTCACAAATTTCACCACGCGCGAGCTCACGGTGGCTTTGAATTTTCGACACGGTCGATAAAGGGGGCTCCGTAATCAAACGATGTTGACAGGACGAATATTTTAACTCAACTAAGTCGGCATAGGAGAGGAGAGGAGAGGGGAGTTGGGTAGATAGGCCACAATAATTTTACAAAGGATATAAAGGTAGGTAGCACGATGCTAGGTGCCAACAACATATATAAGATATCACTCTTTTACTGCACTTTTTCACGTAAGAAGAACAGCTAATAGTAAGTAAATGCGCTTAGAAGTATTGTTGTTTATTGTTGAATTAAAAGTATTAATTAAAGGTATTGAGGGCAACGAGCGGGGTGACGAACTAGCAAGGAAAGGGGCAAAAGCACCACTTGCGGGATCCGAGCCGGCCGTAGGAGTAGCAGCTTGCCACACCAAATTACATATCAAGAGGTGGGTCAAATCCCAACACTGGAAGGAATGGAAGAAGGCACCCGGAATGAGGCAATCTAAAGTACCCACAAATGGACCGGACCCTAACTGAACCAGGCAACTACTCGATATGGACAGAAACTCACTGAGAGAACTGATAGGACTATTAACGGGACACTGCCATCTCAGGAGACACATGCAACTGTTGGGAGTGGAAAACACCAACATCTGTAGGAAATGTGAAGAGGAGGAAGAGACTCAAATTCACCTATGGTGCCAATGTGCCGCTCTGCTGGGAATAAGGCTCAGATATCTGGGAAGACACAGTGTGGAACCAGAAGACATCGCCACATATCCAATGACAGCCCTGGTGAACTTCATAAAAGGGACCGGGTTACTGGCAAAGGAATGAGGTAAAATGGGAAATAGTACAATGGGCCTATGGCCTAAGAGCTAGTTCAGACACGGCGGATTCCGCGCGGATGCAAACCGCGCGGATCGACCGCGCGGATCTTAATAATATGGCATCCTACTAGAACGTTCATACAATACCGCGCGGACCAAGCTTCCGCGCGGTAGCCGCCACTCGACCGCCAGAAAATGAATTCGCGCGGACGCCGCGCGGATCTATTTCTATGACGTGCCATCGGCGCGTTCAGTTGCTTCGTGAAATCCGCGCGTATCGGTCGTGTTACAATGGATCGCTTCGACACCGAATTATTCATTGACGAAGTGGAAAAACGACCAGCTTTGTGGGACATCCAGTGCGCAGAGTATTCTAATAAAATTGTCAAAAATGGAGCTTGGCAGGAGCTAGTGGAATTTTTCGGTGAAAACGAGGATTCATTAGAAAAAGGCACTTTTTGGTTAGTAATTTTTATTTATTTTACATGTTAAGTTAAGTAGTTTACATTCTTTGTGATAGATACCAACTTATAAGTAAGATTATATTTTTGTGTCTTGCCATTCTACACGACCCTCATTTACAAAGTAATTAGCATATCTATCTCTAATGTTTAAAGATGACGGTGTACCTCTTCCTGCATGTAATCTATTAAGATTACTCATTGGCGCAGTGTATAAAGTATCTTCATACTGCATACCATCTCTTTTTCTAACAAAATTGTGTAGCACGCAACATGCCTTTATTATGTCTTCGGCAAAGTCTATGTTAACGTTTATAGGCCTATGAAAAATACGCCACTTGTTTGCTAAAATCCCAAAAGTGCACTCAATATTACGTCGGGCTCTAGATAACCTATAGTTAAAAATTCTTTTTTCATATGTTAACCCTTTTCCTGGATAAGGTCTCATAAAATTTTCCGATAAACCAAAAGCTTCATAGCCAACTATAACATATGGTAATGGTGTAGGATCTGTGTTAGATATTGGTGTAGGTTTTGGTATATGTAATGATTTTTCTATTAATCTTTTATAAAATACTGAATTTTTAAATATTGCAGAATCATTACTTTTCCATACGATCCAATGTCAATAAAAGTAAAGCAATAGTTAGCATCACAAAGTGCCAGCAGCACTATAAAAAAGTTTTTGTAATTATAATACAAAGATCCAGAATCTTTAGGCATTGTAATCCTTATATGCTTGCCATCGATGGCGCCTATGCAATTCGGGAAATTTGCAGACTTTTCAAAGTCTATAGCTATTTTCTTCCACGTGTCTTCACTTGGTTCGGGCATGAGCTTTTTGGCGATTGTTTTCCACAAAGCTTGACATACTTCACGGACAATTCCCGTAATTGTAGATTTGCCAAGATGAAAGTTGTAATGAAGTTCTCCAAAGGAACAACCAGTACCCAGATATCTGAAACAATAAAATAACAACACAAATTTATAAGACTAAACAATTCCTTAACGATAGTGATATTTTTTTCAGGTGTATCATTGCAAAAAAAGTGGAAGAACATACGTGATGCTTACAATAAGGAATTCAAGAAAGGAAAATCAATTCCTTCTTGTTCAGGTGCATGTAAAGGTTCAAAATACATGTATTTTGAACGGCTTTTTTTTCTTCAAAAGTCGGTAGAATACAAAGAAACAACAACAAACATAGAAGAAGCGAAAACTGATGAAAGTGAAGACATTAACAAAGACCAAAACAATTTTGTCAACGCACTTGAAATACGCTCCCTGCCCAATAAAAGAAAGAAAATTAAAATGGCATCAGAAGATCGATTGGCTAGCATATTAGAAGAGAGTATTCAGTCACGAGATAAAATACAGAGACAAATCAATGATAATATTTCTAATCAAGATGATGATAAGCTTTTTTGTTTATCGCTGTACAAGGAACTAAAAAAAGTTCCAGAAAACAAGCGTTTGGCTACCAAAATCGAATTGCTCAAGGTAATAGAGAAGGGGCAGATATTACCATCGCCGGTTCGTATAATAAATCAACAAAACATGCCTAATACAGGATTTTTGCAGAGTCAACAGTACTCGAACCCACTAGGATATTTTACTGGATATACAATCCCACCAGCGTCTCCATCTCCTTCATCAAGCATTAGCACTGACTCACAGTCTTCTATCATACAAAATATATATGCTGATATTATGTAAAAATAAAGACCTTACCTTAAAGTAATCACGAGTTTTTCTTCTTTTGACACGCTCGACCTCATATGGGTATCAGAAAACGCAATTTGTTCACTGATCGTTTCAAGTAATTCATCAAACGAATTTGTAGACATTCTTAAATAGTTAAAAAATTTAAGCTCAAAATTCCTCAACTTTGGGTATAAAGTCATAAACTGACCATGGGTGAGCCGATCACGCAAAATTGGATGCACCCAATACTTTCGTTTTTTTTTTTTTTAGGAGTAAGTACACACATATTGCTTCTTCGACTTCCATTACTGAAATGAAGCGGCTGTCACCCTGTCACCCTACCCCACTCCTCACGCTCACCGCGCGTGTCTGAAAACTTTCAATCCGCGCGGATGGGAACCTCGCGGTTTGCATCCGCGCGGAATCCGCCGTGTCTGAACTAACGCTAAGTGCTCGCGGGAAACGTGAGTAAACCGCCTCCGACTTTAAAAAAAATAAAAAAATTAGCCGAGGATATCTCTAGTGAGACAGGCACAGTAAAATAATACATTTGTAAACTACCCTAGGATATCTCTAGTGAGACAAGCACAGTAAAATAATACATTTGTAAATTTGCCTAGGATATCTCTAGTGAGACAGGCACATTAAAAAATATGTGTAAACCTTACTTATGTGGATGTGCCTAATAAATAAATAAATATCTTAACTCTTTAGGGCTCTGGAATATTATTTAAAGCGCTGTCAGAAAGTCAGAGAATTTGTGAGTATTTCCGCTTCCCAATTAAATGGGAAATTTCCGAATATATCTGTAATTAAACAGTTTTTCATGAAGCAGGTGATGAAACACGCTGTTAAATTTTATTAAATAAAAATAAAAATTTCATTTTTCTAATGTTAAATTTTTGAAATCAAACGTATACTCCTTTTTAACACTGGTTTAAAATGATTGATAACGAAAAAAATGTATTACAAACATTACAGGCACCTCGGTTCTTTGTGATTTCATATAAAATTAATTTATTAAAAATTCACAAAATTTCAAATTATGGTCGGAACCTTTGCTTTCATAGAGGTGTACATTTTAGTTATTCTGTGGTAAACTGTTATATAATATAAAGCTTGGTGTTTTCTCTTTCTAACAACATTTGATTCCCAATTTACCGAACGAATTAGCCCGAGTTAATTGCTTCATGGCATTATACAAATATACTTCACATATAACTGAGTTATTCATGCTTTTCCGCAATATCAATATGTTTTTGAATAAACGTTTTTAATAGACAAATCTTACCGTATACGACATACGCTGGGCGTATTTACACGCCCACACCACAAAGAATATGGCTAAATAAATACGGCTCAGCGTATACCACATACGCTGGACCGTATTTACACACCCACACCACACTGTAAATTATGAATTGAAGATTTAAAGTTTATTTTTCTGATTATGATTCTCGTATAAAAAATATGTAATTTTAATATTTTCAATCATAATATTATTGATACACGATTTAAAACCGCACATTCTGAAACGGTTCCAACTGGCTACAACGTCATTATGATATAGAAAACGCCAATATCTGGTAAGACGGTAGTCACCAACGTCGCCCGGTGTGACGTCAACGTCGCCGAATTCACCAATAAAAACGAACATGTCGTTTTGGGGACAAACCGAAAATGCCTCAAATCTCATAGAATATTATTTCGTCAAGTCAATAATAAAATATAAATAGGTACTTTCAATATCATAATCATTAATTTTTTTTCAATAATCAAAAAGGACAAACCTTCCGCGTCAGAAATATGCAATTTTGTATTATCTGAGAGGCAGACAGTAACTGTTTAAGAGTATATTATGGTCTACACAATACATTTTTTATGTTTGATACCATCGAATCTTTATTTATTTTACTAATCATATTAGTAACCACACTAAAAATATATGCTTTCATTTTTGATTTCTAGATGATTGTTACTTGCCCGGCGGAGCTCTAGGAAAATGCGTCCATGTCAAAGAATGTGACAATATGTACAAGTAAATATAATCTTGATTTTTTTACCTTACCACTTGATAATATTTAACTAGACGTTACGCCATTTATCAGCAGGGCCAGGCAGATAATACAAAACGCCACATATCTCTGTTCTAGCACGCGCTATTCGTCTGCATTCATACAAATTCGAAATACCTTTTACCAATCGTCACATTTGACATTGTCACATTTGACATTTTCACATTTGAAATTGTCACATTTGACATTGTCTCATTTGACATTGTCAGATTTGACATTGTCTTATTTGACATTGTCAGATTTGACATTGTCACAGTTGACATTGTCACATTTGCCATTGTCACAGTTGACATTGACACTTTTGACATTGTCACATTTGAGATTGCCACATTTGACATTACCACATTTGACATCGTCACACATCAGCACCATCTTATACGAGTATATATATATATTTCTCGATATTTGTTTGTAACGATGTACGTTTATTTGTTTCGTTTATATGATATTTGGATGTACGTTTATTATCTCGGCAGTGGAAATAGATACGGAGTCGTATTTTAGTAAATATATTGTTTTTTTTTTAAATTAACATTGTGGCATTCTTCATGATACTAATGACGCTTGAGAAAAATATTGCAAGATCAAGTGAATCAAAAACTTATGTGTGGTAAAATGGAGGGTATGTGATGAACGAATAACGGAGTATAAGGAAAATGTATTACGAGGAAGTGGGTGGTAGCAGAAGTGTAAGACGCCCGAGGGAGACATGGCGAGATCAAGTGAAAGATATATAGTTTTAAAAATAAGCTTTTCAAATCTTACAATAATATTATTTCCACTTTAAAACTACTCCCAGTTTTCTGGTATACTGGAATTAACATCATCAAAATATTACTAACCAAACTGTATCGATCCTCATATCATACAATTAGATTAAGTTTTTTTTTTTTGGTTTTAGGCATTTCACCCTGAAAAGAGTGCTTTGTGCCGGTAACAGTTAAAGTGGATAAAAAAATTCGGTTAATCTATTGGGAAAATAATAAAAAAATATATATATTGGACTCATTTAGATCACTAAAACAAATTAAATGTTGAATTCATTCAGGTTAATAAACTTACATAAAGCTGTATGAACACGAGAATTGTTAAGAGATAAAAGGTATGAAATGTTAAGGGGGGACTGGTGTGTGATTTTAATAAGCCGGCGGTATATGTTCTTGAAAGATGAATGGTTTTTACAGTTAAAGAAAACGTGGTCGAGGGTTTCCTCTTCCACACCGCACTGGCAGACCGGATCATCCAAAACTCTAATTCTAGCCAAGTGAGATGCAATTGAACAGTGACCAATTCTCATTCTCGAAATACATGAAATGAATCGTTTTGAAAGTTTTTTACCGTGAAACCATGGCTTAGCAGGGATATGGTGTTGAATTCCAGCATAGAAAGATCCAGTTCTTATTTTGGAGACTGCCCAATTTTCTTCCCAGACACGAGTCATGTTGGATTTAAGAATCGGGAAGACATCGGAGATAGGAATTCAAAAATTTAGTGGGATAGTTCCGGAATCTGAACCAGATTTGGCGAGAGAATCGGCCATCTCATTACCCTCGATACCCAAATGGGCAGGGACCCAGGCCAATATCGTCTCAAACTCAGATTCACTTAGAGAATTAAGAAGATTTTTTATTTTACATATAGTATTGTCTTCCGGATAACATAGAATATTTGACATAATTTTAGTTAGAGCACTTAGCGAATCAGTACATAGTAAGGCTCGATGAATGTTGAGAACCTGGATTTGATTTAGCGCTTGTTCAATTGCAAAGCATTTAGCTGTAAATATGAAAACTTCTTTCGGTAATTTATAAGTGAGATTGATGTTGAATTCTGGACTATATATCGATGCTCCACAATTTTTATTTTCAAATTTGGAACCATCTGTGTAAAGGATGGAAAATCCAGAGAATTTCGAAGGCACAATGCTTTTAAAACAGTCATCCACATTTTGAAATTTATTTGGGGAAGATAAAATATTCTTCCGAAAGTCTGATGTTATTGTGTTCGGCATAAAAGTGATTGCCTTAAATGGAATATTGTATATAGGGAGATTGGGAACTTCTTGAAGATATTGGAGGGAAGATGACAGAGAATTATAGAGATGAAAACTTTTAATTAGGAGAGGAAAACATTTTTTTTCTCTCAATCTTTTGTTAGAATTCAAATTAACACTTAACCGATTAAGACTTTGTTTAATAGGATGATGTGATAACGATAAAGCCTTGAAAATATATTTATTGGCAAGGAACTGCCTTCTGAAATATAATGGAGGCTCCCCACATTCCACCTGAATCGCATTAATTGAAGAAGACTTCATAGCTCCAATAATCATTCTGAGGGCTTTTGATTGAATTCTTTCCATTTTCTTATCTAAATATTTAGGGAGGGGGTCAAAAAGGAATGTGCCATAATGTGTATTTGTATTTGAATGTATGTGTATTTGAATGTACTTATTTTTATACATAAAATTAACTTAGGGATGATGTCTAAGGAACTGAAAAGAAAAATAAATTACAATAACGAGATACACGGACACGGGACGAGAAATTCTAAGCAAATTAGATTGCCAACAAGAAAAAAAACAAGCACCCAAAAATCTCTGATGTACCAGGCCGTTCAACTCTATAACAAAATCCCGAAGGAAATTGCTGTGATAGAAAATATTAATAAGTTCAAAAATGAATTAAGAAAATATGTCTATCGCAATTATTAATGTTTCTTTTTTTGTGACTTTATTGAAATATTTAAAGAAAGATTATGTTTGCCAAACAATGTACATGTTTATATGTTTATAAAACTATTAGCACACACGAAGATGTGAGCTAACTTAAGATTAATAAATAAAATAAAATAATCCAAGTGGCTCCGAACTAGGGAATTATACATTAATTTAAGAGTGGTAGGATGAGATCCCCACCATACTCTGGAAACTGCTCGCATCATATTAAGTCCCTTTTCACACTTTTTAGAAATTATCTGAACGTGTGGAAGCCAGGATAATTTATGGTTCAAAAGAAGACCAAGGAATTTGATTTGAGTAGCGGTTTGTAGAGGCACATTCAAAAGAGATTGAGAAGTGGGGAATTTTTCTTTTGCGCGTGAAAGCCACGACCCTTGTTTTAGATGCCGCCAGATTCATCCCATTTATTGACAACCAGCTTTTAATATATTGTAAAGCCAAATTCATTTCCTTAGCTGCAAGAATGATATTTTTATGTAACAAATATATAAGGATATCATCCGCAAAGTAAAGTCACTTGATAGAAAATGGAATTACTGAGTCTAGGTCGCTTATATAAATATTAAACAACAGAGGACTGATAACAGAACCCTGGGGTAAACCTCTCCATAGTTTGCGCCTTAAGCATTTAGAGGAAGACTCAATAATAATAGACCTATCTGTGAGCAAATTAATAATAAATTGGACTAATTTCGGGGGGATTTGTTTTTTAATTAACTTTTCTTTCAAAACATTCAGTAAAACATCATCGTAAGCTGATGAAAGGTCAAGGAATGTGGCCAATGTATAAGAATTTAGGGATTGAGAAACTCGGATATCAGTTGTGAACAAACTTAAATTATCCATCGTAGATTTCTTTTTCCGAAAACCATACTGATTTGGTGAGATAATATCCTGACTTTCAACAAACCACTCTAGTCTGTTTTTTTATCAAACGCTCCGCTACTTTCATCAAACATGATGAAAGAGCAATAGGCCGATAAGACGAAATTTCAGATGGATTTTTTCCAGGTTTTAAAATGGGAATGATTTTTTGAGTTTTCCAATCATCCGGAATTAGTCCTGTTTCAAACATATTATTAATAAGAGATAAGAAATATTCAACCGCCATATCAGAAAATGATTTAATGAAACTATAAAATATTCCATCGGGACCCGGAGCAGAGTCAGAAAGGGCTCTTATCACTCGTTTCATCTCATCAATGGAGAAAGGAGCATCTAGCCAGTTAGAGTGAGATGGATACGGCTTAATAGAAGGCATTTCTTCATATCCGGCAACTGATGGGGGGGCTATTTTATCCGTAAATCCTATAAGAATTTCTTCTGATATATGTTTTGAACCAGAGGAGATGCCTCAAAGCATGTACCTACCTAGAGCTAAAATTGCTGATATAGAAAACATTGTGAAACAACTTAAAAGCTCTTCTCCTGGAATCGATAATATCAGAATGAGCGATATTAAAAAACATATATTAACATTAGGTCCAATTATAACCCATTTTGTAAACAGAATCTTATTTGAAGCAAAAATTCCAGATGATTTAAAATGTAGTATTATCAGACCCATTTATAAAGGAGGTGATCACACCATTTTGGGTAATTATAGACCAATCAGTATTTTGCCATCACTCGAAAAAATTCTTGAAAAATACATTCAAATTAAATTAATAAAATATTTGGAAGATTTTTCTATTATTGATACTAACCAATATGGATTCCAAAAAAAAAGGGCACTGAAGTGCTACTTCAAAAGTTTGCCAGCTTGATAAATAATAATTTAAATAATAAACATCATGTATTAGTCTTATTTATAGATTATTCCAAGGCATTTGACACTATTAACCATAAAAAATTGTTGAAAATACTAGAAATCATAGGAATAAGAGGGAAACTTCTAAAACTATTTGAAAATTATTTGAACAACAGGTACATGCAAATAAAGCTTTTGAACACATTAAGTAAAAAAAGAAAAATCTTAGCAGGTGTACCTCAAGGTTCCATATTAGGTCCTATTTTATATATAATTTATGTATCTTTTATTAAATTTATTTTTAAACATGTAAAACACTTTGTGTACGCGGATGATACTGCATTGGTGTTTTCTTGCAGTAATTTGCAATTATGTATTGAACTTTTACAAAAAGATTACATTGAACTTTTAAAATGGTCTCACGACTCTGGCCTAATCATAAATGCAAAAAAAACTAAATTGATACACATTAGATCACCAAATGCCAAGGTAAATACTATTATACCCGAAATTAAAACACACAATTCAGATTGCCTACATGTTGGTATCCCTGCGCTGTGTACATGTGAAAATATTGAACTGGTTAAAAAATATGTTTATTTAGGTGTTATTATTGATTGTTTTTTCAAATGGGATTTACAGATAAATAAAGTCTGTGAACGACTGAGATCTATTACTAGTAGATTATATAAATTAAAATTTTATGTTCCAATATGCACACTTCGAATAATTTATTTATCACTAGCTGAATCTATCATAAGGTATGGAATTACAGCTTGGGGATTTTCCTCTAAAACAAATATAAATCATGTTCAATCAGTTCAAAATTCTCTTGTTAAATTATTAGCTCATAAAAGTTTATATGAACAAAGGCATAATGTTCCATACCTTTATCAAAATCTGAAAATCCTCTCGGTAAGAGCAATTATGTGGTATAAAATAATTTTTCAGCACATAAATAGCCCTATGTACATAAATAGACTGGAACACACTTACAATACTCGTTTTACATTAAATGAAGGACTAATCGTACCAAAGCATTTAAACAAATATGGACAAAGAACGCTAGACTACATGATACCAAATTGTTTAAATATGTTACCTGTAGAAATCAAAAAATGTACAAATATAAAAAGAAATTTTTTGTTGAAAAATTGGCTAGCTGAAAGAAATAGTTTGTACTAGACTCTAATACAAACTATTTCTAACTGCATACGTTTTAATTGTTTTTTGTTTTTATTTTTATTGTATTACACCTCTCATGATATGAATGTATACATTTGATATAATCTGTTTAAGTTAAAAGCACCCAATGACAAACTACTTTAAAGTAGTTTATTGGGACTTTTTGATTTTTGTATATTATTTTTGATATTTAATAAAAAAAAAAAAAAAAAAAAAAAAAAATCCTCGGCGGAGAATTCGATGATCCGAATTTTTTTAAGCTATACCAAACTGAAGACTGGGGAGTTTCCGGAGACAGGTTCTCACAGAACTTCCGCCATCCAGCGCAAGCTAGAGGCCGGCCAATTCTTCCTGGCTACCGATTGAATTAGCCATTGATGCTGACAAGCTAGAGGGCGGCCAATTCTTCCTGGCTACCAACTGAATTAGCCATCGATGCCGAAAACCTAGAGGCTAGCCAATTATTCCTGGCTCCCGACTGAACCAGCACTGATGCTGACAACCTAGAGGCTGGCAAATTTTTCCTGGCTACCGACTGAATTAACCATTGATGCTGACAACCTAGAGGCTGGCCGATTCCTGCTGGCTACCAATTGAACTGGGCACTGCTGCAGCAGTCGCCTTCGCTATTTGCTGTATAGTATGGCGCGATGATGAACAATTTGCTCCAATCTGAAATTATCTCTGAAAGAATTCGGATTGTCTCAGTTTTCTATCTGTGTATTAAAACCCAGTTGTATTGAAATACATATAACTATTTCTTGTGAATTGGGTTGGCTGTAAAAAATAGGAAGTACCTATAAGCTACACCTCTTTGTACATTCTATATACCACTACAATACTTGTAATTAAAATGTGAATTTTGATTTAAATCGTCTTTCCTTTATCTTGGTTTGGATAGAACACCTCACGGTGTTTTACTTAAATCATTACCCAGGTTGAGGGCTGATGTGTGCCGGTGCTTATTATTTACAGTCTTTTCTTGTTCAGGCAAACACGTCCCGTACACAAACCATTCAAACCCCGAGCAACGCCGGGTACACGGTATACGTCAGCTAGTTGACACTAGGTCTCCGTTGACAGCCGACTTACGGCAGTCATCTTATTAATATAAATATATATGTTTAATTTTTTTACTTACAACTAATCAGACAACCCAACATAAAAAGTCCATTTTTACGGTGTCAAATGTAACGGACGGTCAAAAAACAGACCCTTAGGAAGGGTTGTTTCGGAGTTGATTTTCAAGTTCTGTGAAAGACTTCTTCAAGTTCTGTTATTATTTCAGTTCTGCCAAGCAACTAGACTATAATGATATAATATCAAAACTTGAATAGGACTTTCACAGAACCTTGAACGTTGAAATTTTATGAATTGTTAATATTCTTCGAAACAACCCTCCCTAAGTAATTATTTTGGCCGTCACAGTCAGACCATATCTCTATATGAGGGCGGTCTGATCTTGTATTTAGATTTTGGTCAGATATTATATTGTTAATAACGAATAACTGTTGTAACCTCGTTATGTGACATTTTTTTCTCAGCGATATAGCAAAACTTTTTTTCTTTCAGAGATATATCTACGCCTTATTCCGAGAATGCCCCAGAGCCCATAGTGTGTTCTGATAATAAAGTGTGCTGCCGCCATTTTCCGACTTACGTTGCAAAAGAAGGTAAAAAAAATTGTTTAATCTACAAAAGATGTGAAAGCTTGAAACATTTGGAAAAGATATAATCGAAAACAAACAACAATTTCTTTCAGCTGGCCAAGTCTATAAATTCATCATCTCGTCATTACGCAAGCTTCTAACTGACATTGTTTTCAAAAATGATCTTTGAGTGCAAACCCATTTCTTTTGCTCAGTTCTATCAGTTCGTTTGGGTCCCACCTTGCCGTAGTGTTCAATTCCTCGGCTGGCTAATTCCTCCATCACAACACAATCAACATTTTCCGCTTACTGTGGTGGTATTAGGAGATTTTCAAATATTGTCAGGTTGTTCGTAACCCGGGAATGTTTATCTTTCTTTAAAAAAATTAGAACCATCCATGTTTTATTTCCATAGATAGTTAAATAAAGATGTTCTAACATCAACTTTTTAGAGCTTCCATTTATTTTACAAGGTTCTAACATCAGTTTGAACCTTTTGCGATTGCCATTTTGTTTTTATCTGACAGTTGATCGTTTTCACGAGGCGTAGTTGTGCGTCACTTTAGTTGGATAGGGTTCTAACTTTGCTGTGAACTTTTAAACTTTTGAAATGTTTTATTTTGACAATTTTTAATTTCAGCAAGTAATACATGTCAAGACAAATAGGAATGACTAATCTAACGATTTCATATCAAATTAGTTAGGAGGTTCCAAGACAATCTACCGGTTTCCACCTTTCACATACATTTTGGTTTGCATTTTGTAGAATAACACAAATTATTTTTATGTTTATTTTGAATTTATTTCTACAAACGAAAAAATGTAATAGTTTCATTTTTTAGTATTATTCCACCTGCTATGCTAGGATTTCCCTGTTATTTTATAATAGATGTATATTTTTTAAATAGATTTTTTATTAGTTTGACTGAGGATTGAACAATACTCCTCAGTGACCAATTTCTTATTGTGTCGAATAACAACATCGAATATTAAAGAAGTGCGTAAATGTTCGCATGTGTACGAGACAATTAACCGTCTGCACAATTACTGTATATGAATAGGAGGCTGGGTACACTTGTCAACGTTTCAGTCTCGGCGAGTGTGGCGAAAGTTTGGAGTAAAATTTGAAGCCAAGTTCAGAAAGGAATTTATTTCCAAATCTGTACAGACAAAAGGAATTTAATACTGGCAAAACTGAATTTAGTACTAAGTAAAACACTTGAAAATATTTCTTGGAGACTTGGCGATGGTTCTTCAGTAGAGAGGATTACCTTTCAGAGGTACTTGTTGAACTGACTTTTCATAGAATTCGGTTCTCTATTTATAGAACAAATTCAAATCGGGCCCTCCCGGAGGAGGTTCCCCTCTTTAGTGAGGAGTAAATTGGTTAGGTATTTTTCCTCTCAGCGGTTGGCTTGCTGAGATGAATGTAATATTGTGGGGTGATACCGTTAACCAAGTCAGTTCAATTTACCTAAACCATAACCTCAAGTCTCGTTTATTTATTTTATAATAAAATATACAAAATTTACATATTGGGTTTGAAGTTAGACACATCTGGTTTAAACATTTCCCAAAGAGCAATAAATATATTTAGGTGTGATTTTTCTTGTTATTATGTTAGCATATAATCATTTCTTGATGTTGATATTTGTTTCGTGGTTATATTTACGAAAATTTTATACGAGTCCGATGTTATCACAAATAGTCACTTTTGAATTTGTAATCATTGTTTGATTAAAATATCAATGGGCTATGCTGTGCTGTGATTGGTTGGAGGCGTCGGCTATCTTGGAATTCCCTCTGGTGAGTAGTGAAGCGGTGATCATTTCGTTGATTAGTGGGTCCGAGTGAGGTGGTGGATGTTTATTTTCAGATGTGTCACATATAGCATATCATTTGATAGAGTAATTGTGATGTAAAAATTTGTATGTGTATCGGCGTCAGCGGTTTCGGGGTTTGAGTGTTTTTACATAGATATGAATTTCATTGAAAAATGCTGGATAGTCTGGATACGTATGATACAGCATGTGTTCGCGTGATTGCATGCATCGTCATTGATAATGAGTCTATCTCCCAAGTTTCAACTCGATCTGATGCCGTGAAATAAGTTAATTTCCACCCCCAACATTTGCGTTCATTCGTTAACGAAAACTGTGCTTTGACATATTTAATAAAATAAAATACTTTTAGTTTTAAAACCACGAGTATTTAATAATTTTTAGAACCGACCGGTTATGCTTTACTCAAGCATCTTCGGGTTGGTTCTAAAAATTATTAAAAACTCGTGGTTTTAAAACAAAAAGTATTTTATTTTATTATAAAAATGAATTGGGTTTAAAGTGAAAAAAGTCTTGAAACCGTAACCTATTTAAATTCATCTCTTTGAATTTCGATTTGGTTTTTGTGAATGAATTAATAAAAATTATGGAGTAGAAATTGAAAAAATTCCCATCGTCCGATCAAGATTTTTTGGGTGATCGGAATGAACCAACTTCAGTCAGATTGATTCGTGGATGGCTTGAAAACTTGTCAATCATGGAAAGCATTCATTTCTATGTTCTCGATGGTTATCTCCATCACCGACAACATAGACTATTCTATCTCCCAGCCTGCAGGACTGACGTGTCAATGGTCATGCCGGCGGGGAGAGGAATCTTGCTGTTGACCAAAATCAATTCAGTTATCGACATTTTTAGCATTAACTGCCTATAAAGGCAAGCTCTGTTATTATTAATATAGTTGATATACCCCACTGTCTTTATTTACGTAAGAATTTTCCTTAACCAATGAATTTAAATCGAATTAAAATGAACGGTTTTGTAATGTTTTAAAAATTAATAAATAAATGGAATTAAATTGATATATTTGCAGTGTGTAGAAGATATGTAGAGGAACTTGAAGAAGACGAAACCAAGAAAGTAGTAACACAAATCTTCATGGGAGATGAAGTGAATCAAGGAGAATATCCGCACATGGTAATATGTTTAACATTAAATTTATACATTGTTATTATTAAATATTTGTTGCGACTTGTCTCTAACGGCTGTTGTTCCCAACCCTACTGATCATCTGTTGAGCCAAAATGATGTCTTAATATTTCTCAAATGCACAACTGCGCTCTTTCCAACTCAACCAAACTGGATTAACCTGTGGCTCAGTAAAAGGATTAGTTATGAAAAGTGTCAACAGAGTGAATAATGACAGCAAAATTTCGAGAGTCATTCGGTTCATTCACTATTTTTCGTATTGCGTATTGCCAATTTTACCATCGTTTTTAATATTTAACTAATATGGATATCGAAGATGAAGATATTAAAGATAACTAGCGGGCGGCTTTTGTTTAGACTTCGCCCGGCTTAAGTGTTGGAGACCATTCATAGGTTTTATATTTACAAAACTAACTACTGTGAACATAGAACTGCATTTTTTTTTTTAATTTATTTATTTCTATACATACATACAGTGTCTACCAAATATTTACATTTGTATATAATACATAAATTTATAACTGTTTTTAATATGGTGTTTTTTTTATGCTGGGTGTGAGGTAGGTTTGAGTAGGTGACACTGTGGTGGGTAATGTTATATGTTTCGTAAACACCTCACTGGGAGAACAATAATAATAGACATTATGAATATGAACAGAGCGAACAGTGAGTGGAACACCCTTCACCCCAACACAAATCTTTTTCATCTATGTTTATTTTATAAACTTTTAAAAATTACCATTCGGTGATTTTCTCAACTATCATACTAGGCTCATTCCCATATAATGGTAGTCGAACATGATTTTCTCAACTACCATATGAGCTGATGCTCGTGTTATGGTAGTCGTACATGATGTATGTAAGAATAAAATTAAATTAGGGATGATGTCTAAGGAACTGAAAAGAAAAATAAATTACAATAACGAGATACACGGACACGGGACGAGAAATTCTAAGCAAATTAGATTGCCAACAAGAAAAAAAACAAGCACCCAAAAATCTCTGATGTACCAGGCCGTTCAACTCTATAACAAAATCCCGAAGGAAATTGCTGTGATAGAAAATATTAATAAGTTCAAAAATGAATTAAGAAAATATGTCTATCTCAATTATTAATGTTTCTTTTTTTGTGACTTTATTGAAATATTTAAAGAAAGATTATGTTTGCCAAACAATGTACATGTTTATATGTTTATAAAACTATTAGCACACACGAAGATGTGAGCTAACTTAAGATTAATAAATAAATAAATAAATAAATAACAAACATAACGGAAAAGAAAATTATTATGGTAAATTAAAAATTAAAAATTCGTATCATTATAGAAACAATATTAGAAATAAAAATAAAGTTAAATCAGTTTTAATAACTCATGCATTATTTAAAGAAGGCTCGTCTCTTTCAAATAGCCGATGTTGTAGACGGATAGTAAAAAGGGAAACAGAATTAATTGACTTTATATCGGTGTTTAAAGCATGGTATATTTTAAGGGCGATGGACCAGAATTGTAGCTGAGCGAATGTGATTGTAGTTTTAAGGAGCACGCATTCCAGGTTTGATGAAAAGCGGGTATGTGCTTGAAGATGCGGAGACACCAGCAGGTTATTTTTTCGTATGTAGCACAATCTTGTATTAGTAAATAACTGGAGAATATCTAAGTATATAGTAAACATTATATAATTTAATTTTAGCAAATATTTCGTTTAAGGGGTGGTTAGGTTGGCATTTAAATATAAGTTTTCGTATGTATAAATGATCATATGAGGAATAAATTTTATCTTCAATAAAAAAAGTTATTTATCTTTTTTAATTGTACTATCACGACGAATTACCTACCTAGGTTTGTCCACTTTACCTCAGACATAGGGTATAGTTCGTAAATTAAAATAATTTCAATTTGCTATAATATTACAAAAAATCTAGTTGAAATAATATTACACACTTACCAAGAGATTGTCAACGTAAATATTCTTTTTTTTAAATATATGAAGAATTATTTTATTGGGTATTATTTTATCTACATGCTAAACTTATTTATTTGAAATTATATTACGCTATTACCAAAAGATTGTAAAATATGTGCAATTTATTTTATAAATATACTTTTTTGTAATTTGCGTATTTAATTACCGTGTGGAACTGGTTATTTATTCAGTTATTTCTTAGGAAGGTAACTTTGCTGTTGAATTAGAATTTCTCAAATGATATCAGTTTAGATATTAATATTAAGACACAGATCAAATTTTCACATTTTAATAAATCAAAAAGTAAAATAGCCGGTTCCTCTGAAGTATAATATCAGACCATGGACCTAAATAGCCGGTTCCTCTGAAGTATAATATCAGGCCATGGACCTAAATAGCCGGTTCCTCTGAAGTATAATATCAGGCCATGGACCTAAATAGCCGGTTCCTCTGAAGTATAATATCAGGCCATGGACCTAAATAGCCGGTTCCTCTGAAGTACAATATAAGGCCATGGACCTAAAAAGCCCTGGACGGAGCAAAGGGGGAAGATGTTTGATAATGTCAATCCAATTTATTAGAATACCGTCGTATATTAGTTTCTTGTATGGTGGTACATACAGTTTATACAATAAAAAAATCAGTAAGCGACTCAAGTGTATGTTTGCGTTCAAAAAATATTTTTTTAATTACATATGCCTCAGATTGATAAATTGAAAAGTTGGGAACAACGAGCGATTGGTCCAATTATTTCACTCAAATTCAAATGTAACATCGTCATCAAACGGCCATTCAGCACCATTTTGTCTTTCATCACTTTGACGTTCTGAAGGTTCCCGCACGGAGAAAAATGAGTATGGCTGATTTATTGAAATCCTGTTAAAAAATGTTATTAAAATCCATTTCCCAAGAAAATGAAAAGGTATCAATAAGTTATTTTTTTAATGATAAACTAGTGTTTATAAGACAAGGTTTTTTATGCATAGTGCAAAGGATAACAAATTATTATAAATATCAATATAAATTAAAATTATCTCCCGAAAAAAAATAAAAAATATATATATTTATTTAATATATATAAGTGGGTACAGGATGTATTATGAGTACATAAAAAAATATATTTACATTACAAAACATTTTTATGTTCGCAATCTCACCAATGAAGGAACTGGTTCTTGTGCTTGGCGAGAGAGTTACACTTATTATAAGAAAAATAAAAATATATTAAATGAAAAAAATACGCTTTATAAAACACCACTTTTATTTTTAATTAATATTAACAGCCAACCAGGTTTCGCTTAGCTCAAGCTTCGTCAGGGATTATCATATCAACTAAAGTTATTTTCATACAGACACATATATTGTTTATTTATTTGTTTATTTATTGTTTGTTTGTAAATATTACATAATACAATTAATGAACTTAAAATGTCCAACTAGGCGATTGCCCGTTTTAGGACATTCCAATATGATAATGTTTTTACATGTAAATTATAGTGTTGACTATTCTGTTGTTAAAATAATACATATGTATATACATATTCTAGAATACTTTCAGTTATACCATGATATATTTTAATATTGTTTAGCTGACATAATAAACTAAAGAAATATTAATAGATAAAAACAAGAAAATGAATTTGAAAATGAAACTGAATTGAAGAAATTCTGTTGGTAAAGTAATACAAATGTATATTCATAATCTAGTATACATTCAGTTATACCACGACATTTATTTTTTTTTTTTTTTTTTACTATTGTTTAGCTGATATAATAAACTAAAGAAATATTAATAGATAAAACAAGGAAATGATAAGTAAAAAAATTAAAAAATTAAAAAATAAAAGTAAAGAAGGAACTTTTCATTTAAGGAAAAATATCACGAAGAATTGAGCAATTTTCGAACTTACTTTATGTAAAAATACAGTTCCTGTAATGCTAATATAATACCAATATAAATTAAAATGTAAAAAAGAATGTAAAGATAAACAAAGTTTACAATTCAATTACTGTTTTTTAGCATATTCTCGCATTCAGCTCTCCCCAAGACCAGAAGCCAATTGTTTACCTGCATGCGCAGAATATTAGTACTCTTTGCCTTCCATGCATCAGGTATGAGATTGAGCAGTTTAGGGCCTAAGTATGAGAATTGTCTCTGTGCTAAAGATGAGGAAGTGGTGGGCGGAACTGTTGGGTTTTTTTTTGCATGTCGTGTATTATGACAGTGGTTTACGGAAGCTAAGTAGTGCCTCTGTTTTTGAGTATGTAATATGATTTTCCTCATGTATAATTGTCTTACATCAAGAACGCGAAACTCTGCGAACAATGAATCGCTGGGGTATCTGAAAGGTTTTTTCAGTATGACTCTTATAATCGATTTCTGGGATTTAGCTAAGGGATCGAGTATGGTTTTAGCACAACCTCCCCAACCTAAGGAAGCATAGTCTAATATGGAATTGCACATTGCAAAGTAAATACGTTTCAAATCATTTAGACATAGAATATTTCTTATTGCTATAAACAGATGTGTAAGTTTCCTGACCTTTGTGGAAGTAAAGGCTATGTGTTGGTCCCATCTCAGAAATTTATCAATGATAATTCCTAGGTATGTTATATTGTCCACATATTCTAGGGTATTGCATTTACATGTAATAATGTCGTAACAATGGTGTATTCTAATGTTAATAATTTCTTGTGGTTGACCCGCTTGAGTTGAACTGAAGCAGATGAATTTCGTTTTATCCGAGTTAAGAGTGAGGAGATTACTATCTAGCCACTGTTTAACTTTGTTTATACCAAATTCAGCTTTACTGCAAGACTCATTCCAGGTTTTGCCTTCGAATAAAAGTACTGTATCGTCAGCAAATGTAATAATGTGGTCTGCAAATGAAGTATTACATAAGTCATTTATATAAACATTAAACAATATGGGACCTAGTGTACTTCCTTGTGGTACGCCATATTTAATATTGGCTGGATCACTTAGAGTACCGTTAATATCCACTCTTTGGCTCCTGTTTTCTAGGTAACTAACCAACCACTTGAAAATTTGACCCTGTATCCCAATTCGCTGTAGTTTATTCAGCAGAATTTTGTGCGAGATAGTGTCGAACGCTTTAGCTAGATCTAAAAAAAGTGCAATGCATTTACTACCTTTATCTAGATTATTAGAGATGATTTTTGTCAAATCAGCGATGGCGTTTTCAGTGCTTAAACCTTTGCGAAAGCCGAATTGTCTACTAGAAAGGATGTTGTTATTTTCGAGATAATGGATGAGACGGTTCTTTACAATTTTCTCCATAATTTTAGAGACAGAGTTGAGCAAGGAAACAGGCCGGTAATTATGTATCAGTGATTTGTCCCCACTTTTATGCAGTAAAATGACGATTGACTGCTTTAAATGGTTAGGGAATTTCCCTGATTTAAAGCTAAGATTCGCAATGAAAGCAATCGGTATGGCTATGTATACTTTAATGATTTTTAGAAGATTTGATGAAATCTTATCGGGACCACATGCTTTTGATGACTTAAGGTCGTCAATTATCTTCATGACTTCGTTAGTTGAAGTTGTGATTGAGTCTATTTTGTGACCGATCCTAGGGATAGTTAAATTGGCGAGAGCGGTTTCTGATTTCTTACACTTATCGAGAATTTTTTTCGCAAGTGTGTCATCCACAGATGAAAAGTAACTGTTTGCAAAGTTTGCCATATCTTTGGGGACTTCAGAGTTTGATGTGTTAATGTAAAGCGATTTTATTTCAGAAGATTTATTGATTTTAGATTAGGTTATGTTGCGAAAGGTATCCCAAAAACGTTTTGGATTGCAGTTGTTATCGTAAATGAGTTTTTTATAATAATTTTCTTTCGCCGATGTAATTAATTTCTTACACAAATTCCTATACTTTTTATAATAACATTGCAATACCAAATTCTCAGGATATGTTTTTGCCTTTTCATGAAGATGATTTCTTCTGTGAATCGATTTAACTAGCCCCAGGGTGATCCATGGTGTGAATTTAATTTGTTTATTAGATACGGTTATATTGCTTGTGTGTTTTGATATATACTCGTGTAGTTTGATAATAAATTCATTCATTGCTAAGTCAGAATCTGATTTATCTAGAACATTTAGCCAGTTTTCTGCGCTCAAGTCCTCAATTAAATTGTTGAAATTAGTTTTAGCAACGTATTTAATTTTCGAAGAAGTGGGAGGCTTGTTTTTAAGACAAAGAGATGTTGTATAGTGGTCTGAAATAGTTGAGTGTATAACAAAAGTGTCAATAAAGTTAATATTTTTTACATTAATGTGATCAAGACAGGATTTACTCGAGCCCTGTTCACGAGTAAAGCTGTTAATAGTCTGTGTGAAACCATATTCCGCGAGTAGACATAGATAATCGATTGATTGACGGTGGTAGTCAGGGATAGTGTTAATGTTTAAATCTCCCATTATAATTTGCTGTTCAAATTTTTTCGCATTGTTTAAAATTGCTTGCAATGAAAAAAGGAAGGGGTCAGTATTGATGAAGGAAGGAGATCTGTAAATGGCAAATATGCATATGTTATTATTCAATACTATTTTCATACAGTTTGATTGTGCTAAAGTAATTTCCTCAACATGAGCTTTAATTCCGTCCTTGATGTATATAACAATTCCACTAGATTTGTTGAGGTTGGTTGTGGTGTGATATTCAGAGTAATTGTGTATTGATTTTACGGTGTAGTATTTATTTAACCAGCATTCGGTTAATATTATAACATCGAAAGATGAATTAAATAGATCAAGAAAAATTGTAAAGTCACCGAGATTTGATATGCTTCTAATATTCTGTTGTATGATTTTTAGACTATATGAGTCCCAGTTATAGTTGTTTAAATTCTCCAGATCTCGAATTATATTCATATTAATGCTACTTACAGAATCATTGTAATTATCCGAAGGTAACTGAAACATAATTATGATTAAATTTACTATGATGTGTGGTGGTGAACCCGTAGTTCTTTTGTGAAAAGTCAGCAAACAAAAAGTTAAAAACGAATGTGTAAATTACTGTGTTATTAATCAGTGTTTTATTAATATAATGTATAGTAGATTGTGCGTTCTGATAATTCGAGTATGATGCGTATTTTACTTCGAGATGAAAGTTGATTCCACTAATTATATTAGATATAAAAGATGTTATAAAAGATGATGGTGTTGGTATGTTTCGTAAAGAGCAATCTAAGCAGTTGATGATTATGTAGATATCTGTCATGAAGGCTGCAAATACAATAAATATGAAAACAATAAAATCAATAAAATGGCCAAATGCAAAGTATGTGCTGATTCTGTAGGGGAGTTGATGCGAAAAAAAATGCCAAAAAACAATAATTAAATACCATAACATGCGAAAAATGCAAAGAAGAACAAATACTAGGACATATTTATGTAAATTAAGATTTTTTCCAGATTTACATAGATTTGCTGGGAACATAATCTTACAAAGACTCTCGCTGCTTATGATATGTACATATGAGTTTGATTGAAGCACAGAGATAGAGAATAGAGAGAGGGCATTATTGTGAGATAAAGAGAGAACATTATATAACATGAATGATAATGTTGATACATAGTATTCCAACTTAAAATATATTTTAACCGTAAAGTGCATACTATAGTGTATAATGCTTCTGAATGTAATTGTTAGGTGTGATAAAGGACAATAATTAAATTTAGTAACATGTGAAAAATGCAAAAGTATGATTAAAAATGTGGGTGGGCATTTGTAGCGGGATTTTTTCCCTGATATATAAACATTATGTATACATCTGTTATATCCTAATGTTAAATACAATGTGCTAATAAAAGTTAACCAAAATAAAAAGATTATTGAAGAAAATAGGAGCATCATATAGTGAGTAAATAAGATATTACTACTCTGATTTCTACGAGAACATGCAGGAAGAATAATATTTACACAGTAAACAGATATTTTAAAGAATACTAAAACAGCGTGGTTTTTGTTGCTTAGAGGAAGAGTATGGTTAGAATTTTTAATTGTAAGATTCGCAATTTTTATAATAATTTTGATGTTACTAGGGAAAGCTACTAATGAAAGTAAGAATGAATTATTTTGATAAATATTAGGTATTATGCTTAGGGTGTGTGAATAGTATATAGCGGTAATATTCAAATAAAAATTTGTAGTGAAAGTATTATTTATGTAGATAAATAAAATTTTTTTAGAGAGAGTTGAAGAAATGTGAGTTACAGTCAAAGGAGGTAAATTATAATAAAAATAGTGAATACTGATATAAACAATTTTCACACTGATATTGTTGCTACATGAAAGAACTCCTAAAAAGAGTAAGAATGCATTATTTTCAATTACAACATTATTATTTTTAAAGACAAAGAAAAAACTCATAAGAAAACTTGCGATGAAGATGATATTATCCGGAATATTTTTGTTTAGCAGTGCAGTAAATGTTGAGGTACTTTTTATCATCTGTCACAGTTGTTGGCGTTTTTCTCGATCAAGATCAGTGATATTTTTAATCGAAATAATTTTGGATGTATCCGTTTGTCTTAACAGAATGCGCCCCGAAGATGACCAAGAGTATTTGTAGTTATTTTCTCTTGCGAATTTTTTAGATTGGGAGAGTAGGAATTTTCCTTTTTGCGTAAGATGATCTGACACGTAAATCCGTTTTGCTTCTTGAGATAGCCCTAGATCTGCTGTATTGAGTTTGCTTGAACTGGAGGTAGAGGATTTTTTATAGTCTTTGATTTTGAGTAGGAAGTCATCTCGAGATTTAATACTATTGAACGATACTATTACAGATCTGGGATTTTTTTCGGACAGTTTTGGTCCTAGTCTGTACATTTTATTGATTTCAGATTGTAAAGGTATCGTGGTATCTCCGTAATTTATGATTTTTGATATTTTTTTAAGAGTTTCCATAATATTTTCATTGTTTGCTTCAGGGATGCCTCTGATGTCGATATTGCACATCTGTGTAATGTACTCCAGCCGGTCAATTTTGTCGTCCTGATGAGAAGTAGTATTTTCTAATACAGCGTTTTGTTTTTTTAATTCTAGCATATCAGTAATGACCCTTTCATGCGAGGATTCAATGTCAGTTAATCGTTTTTTTAGAAGGTCTTGCTGATCCGCTAAAAATTTAAATGAATCAAGGATTTCTTTGTTTTGTGCGATAATCGAATCATATTTTTGTTCCACAAAATCCATTATTGTTTTTTTGAAATTTTTTAATTCTAAAATGAACTTATCTGATGTAAGTATACCGCTTGCGCCATCTACGGTTGATGAAGGAAATTTCTCTGCGTCTGTTGACTGTTGAGTTAGATGTTTGGTAGGTTTCCCGGTAGATGGTTCTTGATCGATTTTTTCATCACAATAATTCATATTCCTGGTCTTTTTTTTAGAAAAAGCTTTAGAGCATTTTTTACATTTCCACTGAGAATTACGAGCACCACGTATGTTTTCACCAATCTCTGCACAAACAAGATGATAGCCATTATCACAGACAACACAAGATATGTATTCGGCTGGACTGTCAATATTTTTGTCGCAAACGATGCATAGTGTATTCATGTTGAAATAAATTTATAAAAAGTGATTTCGCTGTGAATAAAATTGATTGAATGATGTTTAATATTGATAGTTTCGACACAGTTTAGGCACTTTTGTATTTTTTAACAGCTGGCTCGTTTTAGTACAGAATGACAGATTTATTTTTATTATTTGTTTTTTTTTTTGACAGTTAACATGCAATTTCTTTGTGAAGACAAAAAAACATGAAAAAATAGCACTTCACAAGATATAAATGCACTGATTTGAAGCGCGGTCTTTGATTTCTAATAGTTTAGATCTTTGAGTTTAGTACACTTCAGTTTTATGTTGATTTTTATTAAATTATAGCAGACGTAAGAATATGTCAACACTAGACTCAGTAGGTAGAACTTTTTTTTGATATATATAGGACTAGCAGATCCTTAACCTGTTGACTATGGTTAATCCGTGACCTTGATAAAAAGAATCAACTAATCGTTTCAAAACTAATATTTAAATATTATAAGCGATTCTGACGTTGTTCTTCATATTATAGTTCCTTTATGCATTTGGATCAAAATCGTTTTAGGGAACTCATGGACATACAGTTATATTTCAATCCAATTCTGACGAGCTTATCACGTAAGTTGTGACATCTCTCAATGTGACATCTTGTCGTACGGACGTAATAACCTATGCTCCATATTAACCATGGCAACAAGATCAACCCAAGCCTGGGAAACAGTGAGCCAAGCAGTCAATAATATGACAGATAAGGCGGAGTACTTAGCTGCAATAATTGTTAAACTCCAGGATACAATCGGTGAGCAGAATTCACTCATTTCTAAACAAGGCGGCACCATTACTAAATTGTGCGCCAAAATTATTCAACTAGAAGCTATAACGCTGAAGTACGAAGCAGACAAGCGAACCGAACCTAGCCAGGGACCAACAACCAGTGAACCGTGTCCCACAAACACCGGCAGCTCTGCAAAGTCAGGACCGTTCCAGGAAAAGGGTAAGGTACCGGTGACCACAGGCAAATTGAAAAATAAGCCTGAAAAAATCTTGATCAGCGAGGAGCCCCACACTTCTACTTCTACTTCAACTTCTACTTCTACTTCTAAAGTGAGTGAGGAAAATCGCACTAACGACGCTCACAACGCTGAGTGGCAGACAATTAAACGTAAGCCGCGTAAACGTCTTCCCATCGTTACAGGTACCAAAACGGTTTCAACATTACGAGCCGTAGCTCGTAAGTTCTGTATTCACGCGTGGCGATTTACCGCGGGAACAGAGGTGCCAGTTATAGAGGAATACCTAAAAACGATAGTCTCTACCGAATTTGAGGTAGTTAAATTAAACGCTCGAGGAAACTACAGCTCATTTAAGATAGGCGTCCCGGAAGAGAACCGAGAAATCTTTCTTAACCCATCAGTCTGGCCAACAGGTATTGCTGTAAGTAAATATAATTTTTTACAAGCAGCTAATAAGGCACGTATCTAATTAAATGGCAAGCTTAGATATACTTTACCAAAATGTTCGTGGACTAAATACCAAGACGGAAGAATTTTCGAGGAATTTACTACTACAAAACTACGAAATTATCTGCCTGACGGAAACATGGTTGACCTCCTCTGTCTTCGACTCGGAATTATTCGACAAGCGCTATACAGTCTACAGGCGGGACAGAGATAACCATGCACGCGGAGGCGGTGTATGCATAGCGGTTAATAATACACTAACGTCCCAGAGAATGCAAATCCTAGAAACGGAAGGCGAACACATCTGGCTGAAGGTGACAAAAAATAAATTTACAGCGTACATGTGTGTTGTATATTTCTATTGCACGGATGATTCAGAGAATCGAATAAAATTCTACGATTATATTGATCAAGAATATCAATCGAAAATATTAAAGGATAGCAACGTCATTATAATGGGCGACTTCAATTTCACTAACAAATCCGATGAGGTTATGTTAGAGCATTTATATTTTTTGAATTCTAATGATCTTAAACAACAAAATGTGATAAAAAATCATTTTGGCAATATGCTTGATTTAGTATTGAGTAACACGAATAGATTGTGACGTCAGTCGATGTGATGAACCCTTGGTCCTTGAAGATAAATTTCATCCGACCTTATCAATTCTTATGAAGTTATTCAGGACAAAGTGCAACCGACGTCAGTTGCGAAATAGTACTAAACGCCCGGCACTATCTACCTACAACCATCAGTTCCAGTACAAACGAGCAAACATGCCGTTAATAAATGACATACTCTCAGAATTCAACTGGAACTACCTATACACGATATCGGATGCAAATGACGCAGTCAAGTACTTAAACAATGTTTTATTCAGTGTTTTTGAAATTTGTATCCCTACTAGAAAATATGTATGTAAAAATGTTAATTATCCAGCGTGGTTCTCTAAAACAATTATAGATAAATTAAAAAGCAAAGAATCGCATCGAAGAAGGTACAAACTGCGTGGGGATCACTCAGATTACTTGTTATTTTCTGCGATGCGATCCGAGCTTAAAAAAGATATTGCAATTGCAAAACGCCAATATTTAGAAAAAGTTCAGTTTGGGATCAAAGATGATGTCAAATATTTTTGGGATTTTATTAAATCTCAAAAAGCAAATCCTCATACCCAAATAAACTTAAGCGACGGAACGACGACTATTTCCGATCCCGAAATAGTTAGCCAAAAATTTGCTGACTATTTCAAATCAGTGTACAGCCAGACAGCCCCTCTACTAAATCTAGACTTTACTCGAACAGAGGAGCCCTGGAAGATCGGAAAAATCAGTCTTGGGCTAACCTGTGCAGAGGAAGTAGATGCCTGTACTCGGACTTTAAAGCTCGATAAGGCGGCAGGCCCAGACGGAATACCCCCTAATACAATTGCTTATATGTCAAAAATCATAAGTCATCCACTGAGTTATATATATAATCTAAGCATTTCTACTGGTTGTTTCCCCCATTCCTGGAAACTCACGCGTGTGAGCCCAATTTTCAAAGCTGGAGACAAGGCTGATATTAAGAATTACAGACCTGTTGCCATTCTGTCAACTATACCCAAAATATTTGAAATGATTATTTATAAGAAATTACATCACCAAATTATGCCGTTTCTAGGAGAAAACCAACACGGTTTCATGCCAAGAAAATCCACGGTATCAAATTTGTTAACATTTTCGCGATTGGTGGCCGTCGGACTGGACTCGAGACACCAAACCGATGTAGTGTATACGGATTTTGCCAAGGCTTTTGATCGAGTTGATCATGATATTTTATTACTTAAAATGTTTAAACTTGGCTTCGATCAACTGACACTTAACTTCTTCGCGTCATATCTAAAATCCAGAAGACAATATGTATCAATAAATGGACAGGAATCTAAACAATTCCCCGCCTTGTCAGGTATTCCCCAAGGGTCAAACCTTGGTCCTCTGTTGTTCCTAATACTTATAGACGACATCCAGGTCTGTGTAAAATATAGCAGATGTCTTTTATTTGCGGATGATCTCAAACTTTTGATGGAAATTTTGATTTAAAATTGTCAATGGTATTATAGACAGCCCTGATATATTAAGCCTAATTACCTTCCATATACCCACTAGAACCACTCGATCCAAAATTCTTTTTAATTTTAATAACAATATCAGGACTGCGTCATTTAGAAACTCCCTTATACCTAGATTGCATGCAGTTGGCAATGCTTTCTCAGAAGTAGTAGATGTGTTCAACTGCACGGAATATCGCTATAAGAAGGCTATAATAACATACCTCTGTCGTAATTATCAATGTTATTAGGCATAATACCATTCTATTCATAAGTTATCACAGAACCTAAACAATGCACTTACATCAGATATCAGACAGAAGAGTGTTATCTAATAATTTTATATACTTAATCAAAACTATAATTTTTCCCAAAATTGTTATGAGATGTCTTACTGACAGCCCTGATTCAATAGAGCTAACTCTTAGTTCTCAGCAAATTCAACCAAATTCAATATTGAAGGTAACAATGTGTATGTCCCATCATATGTCCATTTAATACATACAGCTATATGTTTCATGTAATGCGTATCATTCCCGCAATGAGTTTATTGACTCCTGGGAGTACAATGCTTTATATAATATACTATATTCTGTATTGTATACTTTTAATAAAATAAAAAAAATAAAAAATAAATAAAATAAAAAAAACAATAACCTCAATACTAAACTACTGTACGGATTGAAAATAAAAATGCTAATGTACCTATGTATACCAGATGTTATTTTTGTTTAATTTTCAACAAAATTTCTCTGTAATTATTCTGTTTAACATAATACTGTTTCGCTCCTGTGAACCACTGTAAACATAAATCATGTATATTGTAAAAGCCTTTTACGGCGTCTAAATAAATAAATAAATAAATAATATTTTACGAAGACTGCTTAAAAATGCAATCTGACCTTGATGCTATAGCAGAATGGTCAGATAAAAACAAATTAGAATTTAATATAAAAAAATGCGTAACAATGACATATACCCGCTCTCAGAAGCCCGTAGTTTTTGATTACACCATTAAAGAGAAAAAATTATGCCGAGTCAATAGCTATAAAGATCTCGGTATCGTCTTTGATCCCAAACTAACATTCTCGGACCACATATCACGACTTACTACAGCATGCTACAAACTCCTGGGGTTTATCACCAGAACATGTAAACAATTTCACGACCCAGATGCAATGATAGCCATGTTTGATGGCGTCATACGAAGTAAGCTGGAGTATGCTAGTGGTGTGTGGACTCCGCACCAAACTAAGTATATTAATATGCTGGAACAAATCCAGAAAAAATTCCTCAGGTATGTCTATATGCGGATGCGTGGAACTTATCCAAGGTTCATGCACCATGTGGACTTACTTGAGGCAACAAATAGATTTAGCTTGGAAAGTAGACGTCATGCAAATCTTGCAATACTTAGTTTTAACATAATCCATAACTATATTGATAGCCCGTTCCTCTTGGAATGCTATGGTTTATACGTGCCCGAAAACTTCAGCCGTAGTCGTCGACACGACTTATTCAAAATACCATACGGCAGAACAGATATTCTAGCACAACATAGCATGACAAAAGGAATGGAGCTATTGAATGAAATCTCAGACGCACTAGATATATATAATTCTTCTTTAAATAGCCTAAAGTTTTTTTTGTATAATATTTATCTTCATAGGTGTTAAGATTGTCAAATTGAGAATTGTACAGTAATTGGATAATCTATCTGTTGTGCAATAAATAAAAAAAAAAAATATATATATATATATATATATATATATATATATATATATATATATAAGAACATAAAACAATGAGTGAAAGAGATAGAAATAAAAGAGCAGACACCTTATTAGTGCTAGAACGAGAAAGGATGTAGACTGATAACAGGATGGGTAAGGAGGGAGGGGGAAGGAAGGAAACAGTTTTATCAGAGGTTAACGGAATAAATTAAATATTGGACTATCGGTTAAATTGATTTGATTGTTGATTATTATTGACGGCTTTTTTAATTTCGAGGGCTCTTACTTACTTTTATGTTTACGTTCCGGGCCGTTTTTTATTCCATTCTTAAATAGGTATAGTTATTTTGCATTTGTTTGGTATTACATTTTGGAATTTTGATATTTTATTGATATCTTTTAGATAGGCGAGTTTCAAATTTTTTTATTTTATCTTTATAAATTTGGATAATTGCATTTTTCTTGAAAATATCCTCTACTCGGGGCACCTCGAAATCTGTAAATAACGTTTATGTTGGATACGTGAAGGGTTTCTTGAGGATTACTTGGAGAATTAGCTTCTGGATCACTTTGATCGGGATTAGAATCTTATTGTATGACCCCCCCATCCAATAATTCCGTATTAAAATTAACGACTGGATTAGTGCGTAGTATACTCTTTTTAGGTTATTCTTTTTTAAATATTTCTTAATCTTATGAATATATATATATACACTTTTTGATACGCTTAACCAATTCACGGATATGTCTTTTTCACTTCATATGTTGTTCTATTATCACTACGAGATATTTAATTTCTGATACTGAGTTCAATATTGAACAGCCTTGGATATATGTGTTTTTATTACATTTGTTATTGTGAATAATTATTTTAGTGTTAGGGAGTGTTTGTAGTTTGTTAATTGTGAAATGTACATAGTATGTCTTGTTAGTGTTCAATGAGAGAAGATTTTTATCAAATCATTGTTTCAATGTGTTCATGCTATTATTTTCTTGTTCTTTTACTACATTCCAGTCGATCCCATTCACTATGATAGCTGTGTCGCCGGCATATAATATTATGTTTGCGTTGTGGTAAGTGGTAGTTTGAAAATATCGTTGACATAAATTATAAATAGTAGGGGGCCTAGGACTGTGCCTTGCGGTATCCCGAAATTACTTGTTAGTGGTTGATTAAGTGAGTTGTTTATCTTGACTACTTGGTATCGTTCAAATAAATAACTTTTTATCCATTTTAGAGCTTTATCGTTTATCCCAACATAATTCAATTTTTTAATAAGTTTATCATGAGAAATACAAATTAATTTGTTGTTATTATCTAGGAACGCATGAGCATGTAATAAATTAATTTATTGCCACTATCTAGGAACGCGTAAATATATAACATTTTTTATAAATTTTCAGGCGGCGTTGGGTATTGTTTCTGTAAAAGCAATTCAATTTATATGCGGAGGAACTCTCATTTCTTCCCGATTCATTTTGACAGCTGCTCACTGCGTTGGACTGCGTATTCCGTAAGCCAAAAATTATATCTTTAGGCTACCTCTTATTACAGACTCGAATTTAATCTTTAATGTGTTTAACGTTCGGCAGGTATACGAAGACAATCCTCACGCACCTGTATAAAACCCTATATAAATACTAACCCGTCCTTAGTTATAATTGCAAATTCTTTTCAATAAAGGTATTTATTTTTAAGATTAATAAATCTCATCTAAGTAATGGATGTCATTTAATCCATTTTGGACCGTGTGTATAATTGAATTATAAATATTGAATTTTTTTTCCTTCGTATTTAGAGTGAATATAAATTGTGGGCACTCGTTTTCTAATTTCGGCGACTATTTTTTTGATCGGATTCTGGCTAGATACTTGTTCAGGCAGCAGCCATATTTATATTTGAACTGGTGTCGTTTGTCCGAACCGTATAAATCGTTTAGCTTACAATTGACACAAAATAATTTATATTACAATTGGTAATTAATAAGTGTGACGAGAAGAAAACCGAACTCGAAAATTTTCTCACTCTCACCTAATACGGCATTCTTATCTACAAACGCCGGACATTATAGATCTCGTACTGATCACGCAAATTATAAACCAATTAAACAGTGACCGGTTCCCTTCTACCAACCGAAAGATGTACCATGGACGGCCTATATAAGCGAACGTACGGCCTTGAACGAGCAGCATCCAGATCGAGCCCTAGACTCCATACCTGACTCTGATAGCAAGATGTGTCATCCCTTTTAGCGAGGTTAAAAGGTACCTAAAAGATTTTTGTCCTCCAAATGAGATAAGGCGCCGTGTCGCCTTTCCCGCGAGTGTAGTTATTTTGTTTATTCATAACTGTTGTCACGTATAATAATGTGATGTCGAAAAATTTCAGTCACCTTTTTGCGTGTAATACATATAACTAGAGCATAAAGCAAATTGAAGTCAGGATTCGTGGATCAAATCGATACTATTTTCAGTCAGAGGGGCGAGGATTTCATCTCCTTGATTAATGAAAGTATAAAATAAGAACAAAGGCTTCTTACATCTATCAATATATTTAGCTTATAAAACCAGGGAGAGAGAAAAAGAAAGGACTTTACAAACGCGTGTTCTTCTCGTTGAGGTAGCATTCTCTAGCATTCAGACGTGTTCTTCTGGAATGAAGGTAACGAGGTCCATCCTAATTTGTTTCCGAACTTTTCTCAGCCATCTGCGTACATATGAGCGTGATGGTGCTAGCGTGGCTCTTAGTATATTTTCTAGAGCTTATTTTCAACTCCGATCGCACACTAAACAAGAAGTTCAACGAGGCGAACGCAGGAGATCAGGCTGTCAATGTGAGGATCCGCGAACTCGTTTGAAACTCCTCTAATTACACATTGCTGAACACCCGTTCACGGTTGACGTTGGCTTCATGAGAACGGGCCGTTTTTACGACTCGTTTTTGTGTAAGTCGGCTCGTATGTGGAACGAGCTACCGGCATCTGTTTTTCCTCCCTCCTATAAACCGAGCCTCTTCAAGGCCCGCATTAACAAATCCCTTCCTACAGCCCCTACCTTATTCCGCCTCACAACGCCGCCCAACCGGGTGGTGACATAGTTCCCCTGTCTGTACACTGCACAAGCAGGGACGTTCTTGTGAGATGTCACATAAAAAAAAATAAAAATAAAAATAAAAAAAAAATAAAAAAAAATTGCTAGGTAGAAATAAAACACTCCTTTTGAACTGCGTCGATATTCAAGGCAACATCAGGTTTCAGTGTCGCAAAAAGCAACCACCAGTCCCGATATACAAATACACGTTCCTCACCACCTTGCCTCCCCTCTCCCCGTCAGCCTACGCTGTGTCACCTTGCCATTGAACAAAAACAAGGTTCATCTACATATTCTTGAAGTAACCACGATACACTGTTCATTGGTTATTATTTTTTTTTTTACTACTGAATAAAGGTATTTGTTTTCGAACCCGCATATAAATTAATTATAACTAACAAATATTGTCATAAACTGGCGCCCAACGTGGGGCCCGACTAAGAAAACTGTTTTAAAATCTTGTTAATCAAATTATTATGTTAACTATTTTTGGTTTTTTCTTAGCTCTTCTCACTGGAAGGTCCTGTGCTGAGATGAACTAAAGTTATATAATTTCATTTAATTGGATGCGTCTTCCTCGGCGTTTTAGGGTTATTTTTAATGTTTTATCATTGACATACTTCACCCAGACTTTAATTCTTGACTTATGCTGATTGAATTGCACTTGTTATCGTACGCGAGTTTGGTCTCTTTCTCTATTAGGTATTCAGGAAAAAACTTATTGGAAACCGCTGATCTGGTGTGATGTATAAGCGGTCTAGTAGGTGGTTCCATATTTTTTAATAGTTTCAATAATATATTTTAGGCACATATTTGTGTTACATTTGATACATTTTTGTGCAATCGCTTGTCACGAAGGTTTATCTGATCAATTTGGATCGTATTATGACCGAATTTTGCACTATAAACTATATTCTCTGATAGCCAGATGTAAACTTTCTGATTTATTGCTTCTACATGTATCAGTTGATACACCAAACATTTTAACCCAAATTAACATCAAAGTCAAGAAAATCAACAAGGAGGATGAAAAAATTGTTCAATATTTAGGCCTACCACACAAATACCGGATATTTCTCCACTTTACCGCGACCATTAAGAAATAATAACACAATGTACATAATGTACCTACACTGCTCTAATAATAAAATAGACATTTTAATGACCAATTTAAACACTTTAAGAACTGTGTTTACCACTAATACTAATACTAAGCTGATGTTGTGATGAAGCTCTTTATTTAAAATTGTTTTTACCATTAATAATACCATGCTGATGTTGTGATGTAACCCTTTATTTATAAACTGTTTTACCATTAATAATACCAATCTGATGTTGTGATGAAGCCCTTTATTTAAAAACTGTTTTACCATTAATAATATCAAGCTGATGTTGTGATGAAACCCTTTTTTTAAGATGGGCTCTTAAGCATGGTGTTTATGATTCCTATTTTCCAGATTATGTATGTACTTAGATGTCGAAGATCTCTATAAGAATGCATTTAGGTATTATTTAGGTACATTAAAAATGTGTTTGTATTTTATTACCTTTTCAGAAAATTCCATGCCCGCCTTGGTTCCACCGTAATCGATGAGATTTATGACAATTATTCAGACCACCCCGTCGATAAAGTGATCGAACATCCCAAATACAATAGAATTAATTTTCAAAATGATATCGCTCTCTTCAGGTATTTATTATTATAATTTTTAAATCCCCCCCCCCCTCCAGCATTCGAACAAAAACATAATTCCCGTTTTAAAGTGAAACATTTGTTTGATGAAGTTGTAAATTATGAAAAATTACGGTTGAAGAAAATTTTGATGAAAAAAATTACTTTAAAAGATATTTGTAAATAATTTCACTCACAAATTATTCGTAATGGAGTTTTCCATCGTAATTCAATAATAATATTATTAAATATATAAATTGAAGTTCTACAAATTAAGTTAATTACAATAAATACAATCTATATTACATTTGGAGTCGATTTATAAAAAAACTTAGTTGGTGGGTTAACTCCTCCAGCATTTTAGGGTCATATATGACCGGGCATCCATATTTTATAAAAAAACTTAGTTGGTGGGTTAATTCCTCCAGCATTTTAGGGTCATATATGACCGGGCATCCATATTTTATAAAAAAACTTAGTTGGTGGGTTAATTCCTCCAGCATTTTAGGGTCATATATGACCGGGCATCCATATTTTATAAAAAACTTAGTTGGTGGGTTAATTCCTCCAGCATTTTATGGTCATATATGACCGGGCATCCATATTTTATAAAAAAACTTAGTTGGTGGGTTAATTACTCCAGCATTTTAGGGTCATATATGACCGGGCATCCATATTTTATAAAAAAACTTAGTTGGTGGGTTAATTACTCCAGCATTTTAGGGTCATATATGACCGGGCATCCATATTTTATAAAAAAACTTAGTTGGTGGGTTAATTCCTCCAGCATTTTAGGGTCATATATGACCGGGCATCCATATTTTATAAAAAAACTTAGTTGGTGGGTTAACTCCTCCAGCATTTTAGGGTCATATATGACCGGGCATCCATATTTTATAAAAAAACTTAGTTGGTGGGTTAACCCCTCCAGCATTTTAGGGTCATATATGACCGGGCATCCATATTTTATAAAAATAAAATAATTCTTTCGTGCCGAAATATATTTTTTTTCGACGTCAGAAAAATAAATAATAATTTTTAATGAGTTTTATTATTCCAATGTACATTTGTTACGTAAAAAATTTATTAATTATTGACCGGTTTCGACACGTCCGTGTCATTAACTAGCTATTTTAAAAAATTTAAAGTTTTAAAATAGCTAGTTAATGACACGGACGTGTCGAAACCGGTCGTTAATTAATAAAATTTATACGTAACAAATGTACATTGGAATAATAAAACTCATTAAAAACAAAAATGTCTAGAAATTGTTACATAGTGAATGCCAAAGAAATACAAAAAAAAAAAAATAATAATAATAATTCTTTCCAGCTTGCCTCAAATATGTTTACAGGATGCCATGAATAAAATTCTAAAAATGGCCAAAGTGAATAATTCATGAGAGAGATCAAAAGTAAAGAAACAGTTTTCTTACAAATTCCCTAAAAAAGTTAATGTGTTTTCAAAATATTTGATATTTTCTCTAAGTTTTTAATTTATTTATTAGGAACCTACCTACCTACCTATAATGATTTTTTCTTGATCTTATTTTTATTGTTCATTATTCTTATTGCTCTCTTGTATATATATCATGTAATATGGCAGACTGGGATTGCAACACCCGCCTAGTCCTGCTAGATTAAAAACTTAAATATATAATGTAA